>VYZW01059168.1:23870-119204 GCA_013401315.1 Balaeniceps rex | reverse complement strand
ACTATTCTGAGAAATAGGAAAAAGAGTTGTTAAGGGGGGGGGGTGGGGGGGGAGTTTGACTGAAGCTGATGGAAGTTTTAAGGGGCAGGCTAGTCCCAGTAACACACCCTTAACTGTTCTCGGTTAACGGCAATGCCTCAGGATCAGCCTGTGTTTACAATTCATTCCTATCTGAGGAGTTTCTCTGCCTGGGGTGCTCCCTCTGCTTGAGTCTATGCTATAGCTTTCACATGCTTTTGGGGAAGAAACTCTGCACCTAACATTTTTAATCAATTCCATAGTTTGTTCTTGGAGCATTAATCACTGGTCATAGAACTTTCTGTCTGGAATTCCTTTAACATAAAGGATTTTTTTTGTTCTTTAAGCAGAAATAACAGCTAATAGGGTGTGTGTTTTGGGTTGGGTTTTGGGGGTTTGTTTTGGGGTTTTTTATGTATGGAAGTATAGATATTTGTGCAAACTTTTTCAAAATTTGGACAAGGGAGCAACAAGAGGGAGTAATGCTTCTGTAACAGTTCGGTTACAACCACAGCTTTGAGCAAAGTCCTGCACAATTTACTAACTTTACCTGTCCTCCCATTATCAAAATGAGTAGTATTTTTACTGGAAAAAGAGGTTGCTTACACATGCATTTAAAAAAACCCAAAAAGTCTGTAGGGTGTTTCATACTTAGTTTGGAAAATGGAACTAATAAATCGATGCTTTCTCATAGGCTGGTTATGGACCCCAGCCAGAAATAACAGACAACTAAGCTAACGGGGAACATTCCCATTGCAAAAACTGCGGGGCACAAATATCAAGCACAGTACTAAATGATGGCACAAAAACTTTCCAAATGGCAGGGGGGTGGGGGGACACAGAAGATGTGTGCTGAACTCACAGTAGCTCCAAATCAGTGAATCAATGTCAGAATTAAAAAGGGAAGAGGGGGGAGGAAGGGAAAAGAGATTTTCCCCTCACACTTTTCCAGACTTTCTACTTGAAGTTATGTATGTCTGAGTTTTAGTGTGAATATTGTTCCCAGCACTGCACTTATTTTGCAAATGGCATCCTGCTGTATATCTGGCAAGATTAAAAAGTCTGGATTCCTTCATTTAAGGACAGATTGCTGTACGTGTTCTGGAGAGTAGAGAATTAACAAAGAAGACACAGGACAATAATTTATAAAGCAAGCCATAACTTCTAATATGGTTCCTATTTATGAGAAACGTGGCTCTTCCCATTTCATGATTTAGCTGTGCACACTTGGTCATACAAAGTAAAACCTGAGCAGGGCAGTATTTTAAACTGGACTTTGTTAATAGCACTTTTAACCCTTAAAAGTTCTTAAAACTGTTAACTGCTTTAACAGGAAATATGAGTTAAATCCCCAGCAGTAGCTGACTATACAGAGCAAGATAAATTCCTGCTCCTAAGCAAAGAAATTATTGTAACATGAAACAAGGCTTTGTAACAATAATTAGTGTCAGTTCTCTGACTAGTTGTTATCTATGCTGGGAGCAAAGCCAGGTCCCACCAAACTCCCGAGACCATAGAAATGGCATAAAGCTAAAGGTGCTTCAATGCCGTGGGTGTTTTGGCTGGTCAGGTACTCTGTCACCTAATAGTTGGGAGTGTTCATTTATTTATTCATGGTTAATCAAGCCAGTTACGGCCTGAGAACAGAGAAACGACTTGGTTGAGCCTGAACTGTGCTAAAACAGAGTCCTGAGAGTTAAATAGAGCAGGAAAAGAAAGGAGAAAAAGAAGACGTCGCATTCGTTGCCACCTCAGCATACAAGGACCATCCCAGAGCTGCACGCACGGACAGTGACATTCAGAGGCTTGCGGAGAGACAGCTCACGGTCAGCAGGCGCGGCCGCCCGGCACCTCACGCTGCCCGCACCAGCTCGGCAGCAATTCAGTCTCCAGCAGAGCAACCGGGGGGGCGGCAACGCAGCGGGCGCTTCCAGGGAGCCAGGCGGGTCGAGAAGGGCAGGGAAAGTCGCCAGCGACAGATTCCGAGCTGCACCGCAGCACGGGCATTCTCAGCTCCGCCAGCCCGTCCGGGCCCGGGGCCGCCGGAGGGGCGGCGTGGGGGGGAAGGACGGGGACAGCTCCGGTGCCGCCCGGGGGCAGCAGAGCTCACGGACCAGCTCGAGCAGCGCCCGCCGCCGCGACCGCGCTGGAGGCCGGCCGGGAGCCCCGCCGTCCCCGCGGCGGGGCACGGCCCGTGCCGCCGGGCCCCCAGACCCGTCCTGGGGCACAGCAGCGTTCCCGACCCCGCGGCTGAGGTGCCGCGGCCGCGCTGTGCCGTCCCGCCTCCCCCTTCCCCTCAGGGCGGGAGGAGCCGTCCCCCTCCCGCCCGCCCCCGCTATATAAGGGCTCCCGCCCACTGTGTGCCGGTCGGGAGCGCCGCGCCTCGCTTCAGCGCTCCTCGCCGGCATGGGCTGACCCCTCAGCGCCCCGCCGCCGCGGTAGTCCGCCGGGATGAGCCGCTGGTCGCAGTGCCAGGGCGACCCCAACGGCACCGAGCCCGGCGCCATGCGGCAGCGGGGCAACGGGACAGGGCGGGCGGCGGAGGGCTGCAGCACCGTCTCGGTGGCGTTCCCGCTGACCATGATGATCACGGGCATCGTGGGCAATGCCCTGGCCATGCTGCTGGTCTCCCGCAGCTACCGGGCCAAGAAGAGCCGGCGGAAGCGGTCCTTCCTGCTGTGCATCGGCTCCCTGGCGCTCACCGACCTGCTGGGGCAGCTGCTGACCAGCCCCATCGTCATCTTCGTCTACCTGTCTGACCGTGCCTGGGACGCTATCGACCCCTCGGGCCACCTCTGCGCCTTCTTTGGCTTCAGCATGACTGTCTTCGGCCTCTGCCCGCTCTTTATCGCCAGCGCTATGGCCGTGGAGAGGACGCTGGCCATCCGTGCACCCCACTGGTATGCCAGCCACATGAAGACACGGGTGACGAAGACGGTGCTGCTCGGCATCTGGCTGGCCGTGTTTGCCTTCGCCCTCCTGCCTATCGCTGGCCTGGGCCAGTACAAGCTGCAGTGGCCCGGCACCTGGTGTTTCATCAGCACCGGTGACAGCCAGCTTACTGGGAGCCTCTTTGCCTCCACCTTCGCTGTCCTGGGGCTCCTCTCCCTCGTGGTGACGGTGGTGTGCAACCTGGCCACCATCGAGGCCTTGGTGTCTCGTTGTCGGACCAAAGCGACTGCATCGCGCTCCAGCAAGCAGTGGGGGCGAATCGCCATGGAGACACTGATCCAGCTCTTGGGGATCATGTGTGTCCTCTCGGCGTGCTGGTCACCGCTGCTGGTAGGTCGCCTTGCTGCCTGCTGTGGGTTAACCCCAGGCTTCCTTCCTCCCTCCTTTAGGGCAGGAGGCACCGTGGCCCTGAGAGCCATAGTCCTGGGCAGGGTGGGAGGCACCGGAGGTTCAGGTTCCTCATGGACAGTATGGCAGTGAACAGCCTCTGAGGAAAGAAAGCAGGGACAGGGACAGAGCCTGGTATGGAAAGCTGGTAGGAGAAAAGCTGGGAGAGGTCCAAGAGGATAGCCAAAGTGCAGCATATTTGGAAAAATAAGTCAAAGGAACTGGAGTCAAAGGGAGGGACCTTGAGGAAAACAAGGGTCTTGTACAGAGGAGGAAGGCAGGACACAAGGAGACCGTGGGTCTGGGAGCAGGACGCTGAAGTTGGCAGCACTTGTGGCACAGAGCCACAGGCACCAGGCAGATTTAGAGAGGAGGGGGAGCGGCTGGCGTGGGCAGTGGGCTCCAGAGGCAGGGAGGGCATGCTGTGCTCCTGCCCGGCACAGCCTGACCAGCACTTTATACCTACTTGATAGCACCATAGGGGTCTGAAGGTGACGGGACAGGGGGAACCAGAACCTGCTTGTTTCTCATGTAGGGGAACCTGTGAGGAAGTTTGTCAAGACTTGACTGTGATGGAGCCCTTTGCTCATGGGAAACAGCCATTTACGATTTTTTTATTTGCTACCACCTTGTAGCAAAACTTACTTCGGTGCTTTATGAGCAAAGGTACGACTTGTGACTTTGTGAGTGCCTTCTGGTTTTCAGTAGATTGCTCACTGTATCTTATGGCAGCATTCTGGGCTTTTTGTTTCTGTTTTCTTAAAGGACCCTTGCATTTCTTTCCGCTATTTCGTTATTCCTCATTTATGCCCTTTCTTTCTTGTCAAACTGGGGTAAATCCCTCCTCATGATTTACGAGTGGAGGAGTCTGAATCCACGTCTCTTTCTGCCATGTGGGACAAGGGCACACCCAGGAGTCCGGTACCTCATCTAAAAAAATTATTCTGCTGTCAGAGGATAGTATGATTTTTTGAAAGGTTGTACTTGGCTTCCGTAAGAAGGAAAGGGCTGAAGCTAGCTATGGTAATTTTGAAGTTATGTGAAAGGTACTTCATAGCTGGAGAAGGATTTTTCTTCCTCCTTGTGCACAGAGAACTTGAGCTCTTGTAAATGGGCCTGTGACAAGAGGAATGGCTGACAAAGATAACGGCTGATGGGGATAAGGTAAAAACTGCAAACAAATTAATCTAATTAAGTAATGTTATCCTTGTAAATTAATTAAAAGTCCACCAAATCGCCAAAATAACCCCTCCCCCAAATGAGTCAGAGGCTGTAAGTTAACTTTCTAGAGATCATTAACAGCTTGTGACAAAAGTAAAATAGGAAACCACACTGAAAATTTAGTGAGAACTTGAGAGCAAAGAATACTGTTCTCAAACCCCAAGGAATCTTAGATTTGATCAGTTAAACCAGGAGACTGCCCTGTCCCTGTTTCTGTGTGTGTCTCCATGCATTGATTGCCTGCAGCCACAGACACCTTGGCTAGCCCTTAACATTGCTGCAGCACGTCCTGCTGACGTGTGCAGTTAAGTCCCAAGGGGAGACACTAGGATTTCTTTATTTTACAGAAGTTAACTGTTGCGTGCTTGTCCATAATTAAACAGATGAAAAAATTAGAAGGCATTTATTAAATGAAGGAAGTATGTTTTCCTTTCAGCCCTTGCTTTTGTAGTCTTTCCATTGGGACCCAGGTTCTGCCCTGCCCTCCACAGCCAAGGCGGTAGGACCTATGCTGCTCCCTCAACCAGCCTGGGGGCCATGGAGCTATTGCACCTGAGGGTTTAACCAGCCTTGTAGCATCAAGAGAAAATCCCTGAGATGAAGGACACTTTTTTTTTCTTCCTTCAGAACCTGAGTACTCAGAAAAATCAGTGAGGATGCAGGGATTCCTCTTGGTGGTTTGTTTCCCATGGCGTTTTTTCCCATTTAACACTCAGAAGTCAAACCAGTACAGCTGCCCCTGCTCTACTGAATGGATCTGTGGGAAGTGTTAACGGGTTGAGTTAATGGAGCAAAGCCAAGGTCAGAAAGCCTGTTGTAAACAAGGCTGACACCTCCAGAAAATGCTCCGGGAGCTGGTAAGAGAGAGTAGGGCTTCTCTGAGGTTTGGCCATGGAAGGTGAACTGACTCCCTGGCAAGGAGCCTGATGCTCCGAGTCAAAGGCAGGGCAAGTTGAAGAGGTACTGGTTGGCAACGCTTTGCATGTGTTTTACAATCGTGGGGAGGACTGTTGCCCCTCTGGGTGACACAGCCATAATGCGGAGTGAATTTGTCAACAGTTCACTTGCTTGTGCGGCAGCAACGCTTGAAAGCATATAACTTGTTCTCCAGAGTTCTGCAAAACTTCTCTGCCTAGTCAGCATATTCTCTAGTCTTCATATTCTTGAAATCAAGAGTCATGACTACAGAAGCGTATTTGTATATACACTTCAATGTTTTCTGTACAACTACAAAGTATGAACTAGGAATAAGAGGCCAGATTTTTGGAAGAGTGACCATGGAGTAATGTAAGTGCATTTTCAGTGAAAGTCAGATTGTAGAACTCCTTTAACCTATATCTGCATCATTTAACAGTTGTAAGAAATTTAGTTGAAACAGGAATCCAGGGATTTTCGGAGGAGATTTTTGTTTTTTAAAAAAAGAAATCTGAGTTTTATAACTGAGAACTAATGGATTCTGACAACTATTACTATTAGGCAAACAATGCCCTTTTACACAGACAGTATTTTTAGACGATCTGTTGATGAAAATGACAAAATCAAATGTGATTTAACAGAAAAGAGAAACTTCTGATGATAGTGGCTGTGCTTTAAACAGCTTAATGAAGCGTCCTGCCTTTTCTTGGTTTATGCTGGATTTGGTATAAGAGAGGAAGTGCATACGTAATGCAGGCATTGTCTCCTTTTGTTGTGCACTCAGGATCTTACTTGAATTCAGCATGGAGAACCTGGGAAAACACTCCACTTAAATAAGATATTGCTTTATCATAAGTGGTTTCCAGTTCATGCTAATCTGCTATTTATTTTGGTGCCCAGTTGTGGAGCATAACCATCGAACTAAACTGACAGAAGATTAAAATGAGTCTGTGGTAAAATAGAGGAAGCTATTCCTTGATTGCACAGAAACACCGGTGCAGCACAAGGTGGAATTCTCATAATAACTGTTTTAGAGCTCCAGGCTACAAAATTATTCACTCACAGACTTGTTTCAAGGCTATTTAAAGCCAAAATGCTCACGTATTCTGCTACTTTTCCTATTAAAATACTTCTCCTTAACCTTCCTGTCAGACAGAAATTAAATACATTCTTCTTAATGAGTATTTTTATTAAAAATGTATTATTTTGTAGTATTTTTAGATGTGCAAAACATAATTATGGAAAGCACCTTCACTTAGAGAGAAAAAAGACAGTGGTATCACTGAGCTGCAAGGAAAATAGATGGCTTCTGTTCTATGAATCAGTAACTCTTCCCGCTAATGCTCTGCTTCCATCTGAGGCTGAAATAGCCACCTGTTTCAAAACTGTCCCAGTATACTGATCATTTCAGTTTGGCCATGCTGGCAGGGAAGGCCTGTGGGCCCCTACAGCCAAAAAACTGCATTTTGCTGGACTGTATTTCTCTAGATAAGGTGACAACAAAGTGGTACAAATTAGACCACATTTGTTGGAAGCCTGCTAGACTTCGATGGGACCTGTCATGATTCCCTGCATTATTATCCTACTGGAAACCTGTTCTTATTAAAATCCTCAGCCTTCTCCAGTAATTCTCCAAGAGGATTGCAAATGATTTCACTATCTCATGTTTCTCAGAAACAGAGAAGTGATTTGCTTGAGGTTGCTCTGCCGGTGAGCGTCCTGTGGGGTGGCAGATGAGAGAGCACTGCACGCAGTGCTGCCTGCACATGTGCCAGATGTGTGGCGCTGCCGTGCGGGAAGCAGCATGGCCTTGATGCGGAGCCGGCACTGAGGAGCAGTTCTTCCCAGGACGTATTGATATATCTGTGGCCCATGCACACCAGGAGGTGTTGCATTGCCGTGCTGCAAGAAGGTTGCTGATATAGATCGTCAGGTGCCTTGTAACTTAGATTCTTTCTGGATTACTGTCAATCCAATGGATGAACAGCTACAGTGAGGGAGTAAACCAAGGTTAAGGTGGTGCGGATGCCAAACATGCCCCTCTGTAGTCTAGTTGGCTGGACTTCTCTTAGCTTTGCATGTGACAGGCAGTATTTCTACTTCAAAAAAGAAATCCATGTCCTTGCTAGGCAATAGGAAGTTCTCCTGCAGGGGTCCACAAGCAGAGTCTGTAATGGCATTTGGCCTGCTCGAACTGAAGTCTCTCATTTTGCCTAAGCTTCAGCAGAGGCGGCAGAACAGAGTTCTAAAAATTTAATGAGAGAAAATTACAACTTTGTTTTTAAAACAAGATGGTACATGACTATAGGTATTGTTAGTAATAACAAGGAAAAATCATATCCTCTCCATCGTGGCTTTCCATGGCTAACTCACCACAGCCACTATTTGTATTTCATCAGAAGACTCCTCTATTCCTTCTGCGGCTTTCTTCTTTATGTGTGAGAGAATTATTTAAGCAACAGATTAGGGCTAATGGGAGAGGAGAAGCAGTGTAAGAGGATTAATCCTCCTGTCATGCATCATCATGAATGATGCATAGAAAATATGTTTGGTCTTTTGGAAGCTATCTCAAGAAAAGATTTTTGCAGTCTGAGACCAGGAATTTCCCATCAGATTTTTACCCGTGTTCCAGACCAGCTATTCAGTTCTTGCTTGGCTGAAAAATATGCACCTTTAAGCACATCGACTGTTTTATTCTCCATCTTTTACTGCAGGTAGCAGCAGTTTACAACATAGTTTGTAAAAGTGGAAAAATATCTTTGGAAAGTTTTTGTCTCCTCCCCCCCACTACAGTGTAAGTTCATTCTAAACTCTTTGCAATAAAATAGTAAGTTGCCTCGGAGTCCCTGAGGTAACACAGGCTGCCCATGTAAAGTTAAGCTAGTGGCAATATATCACAGTGATGGTTGCCAGCTGGGGAGCCTATGAAACAACCCTGAAAAGTTCTTGTGTGCTACAATCCAACTTTATTCAAAACATTGTAAAGACATCTCACAAAACGCATCTTGTCTTTGGTTGTAAGTTTGAAAACCAGAGCAGTGGAGGTTTTAATGTTATTATAAAACTACATTCAGTGATAACAGTAAAGTTTTATCTACTCTAATTGAATAATACGATTATCAACTATATTACTATATGCGTTTTGAGCCAAATTTTTTATTGTCATACATTGTGTAGTTCCATTGTCTTTATTCCACCTGATGTTGTTCCTCTACCTTTTGCAGTTTTTCTTTTAATTAATTTAGAAGACCAGTACGGGCCATGATAAACAACCTCTAAGGATATCAAACAAATAAAATTTCCAGCAGAACAATTGTTGGTCCAACAAATATTCCAGTAAAGGAGTATTATGTAATAAAAACAAAAATAAGTTGTCTGCTTGGGAAATGTATTTTATTATCCTGATATTTTTGTAGCTCCATGGGTTCACTAACAAAAGAACAAGACAACAAGGCCTGCAAAACAAGGGTCATTGCAGAATTCCCAAGGGAAGAGCCAGAAGAGCTGATCTGGGAGAAAGTAATCCAAATACTGGGAATGACAAATGCGGTGTGGTTTCCATTGGCTGTAACATGGGCACAGCATGTTTACATAATACTGCTACTCTTTACAGCATGGTAATGCTGCCATCCCTGTCAGGAGGTGGGTTGTGCTGGACCCTGGTGGGCCCGGGAGGCAGATGCTGCAGGCAGCGTAGACTGAGCTGTGACAGTGGCAGAGGGGACAGAGGAAGTGCTAGGGTTGTGGTTGTGTGGGTCTGGTGCACAAGTGGCCTTTTGATGTGGTCTGGATCTGCGTCTATCCATATTTTTAAAAAGCTCTACCAATAGAATCATAGAATCATAGAATGCTTTGGGTTGGTTATTTTCATTTTTATTTAAATTAAATGTAGTAGATGGAATTCTCAACTGCTTCTATTTAAAGAAACAAAAACAATTCTACTTTGCTGTCTGAGCTGCCCTGCCTTCGGACTCATCTAAGTCTTTCCAAGGGCAACACATGGTTATTGATCTGGCACCCAGAATATCCCTTTGAATGGAAAAATCTTCCCCCATAGCCTCTGCTCCTGGTCACTCTTGCTCTGACTGTCCCGGTTTATGGGCACAGCAGCAGTGCAGACGTGACCTTTCTGGGTGACACTCCACTCCGAAGACAGCCTTCTGTGGGAAAACCTTGGCTGGGATCACTCAGCTTGTGTTGCTGCTGGTGCGGATTGTCTTGGTTCTTTCAAAAGGCTGAAGTCAAGAAGTTGGACAGGGCTGTGAATAATTGACTAAGAGTCTCATCCCTCGGGCTGTTCCCTGTGTTTTCAGGACTGGCTGCCAGTTTATTTAGTGTATGGTACCACTGACCATTGCAAAGACAGTGAATTAGGTGTGCATCAGAGCCATTGTACATAGTATCCATCTCGTTGACATACACAGTAGACGCATCAAAATGTTTGGACCTACTGCATCTCAATTCTGCAGGATTTCCAGACACTAAATTCAGACAGTCAAGGTCTTCAAGTCGTGCCCAGAAGAGATTTGCAAGCAAAAAAAGGACCTGTCCAGGAAAAGTTAGGTGTTTAATAGCCCTATCCTCAGAGTACAGAGTGTAGCACACAGGCCCTACCTCTGGCTTCCCAAGTGTCAGGTCACTTCACACTGCCACAATTCAGTCCGTGGTAGGACCCGGTACCCAGCAACAAGGCCTGCTTGCAGTTACCTGATGTACATTATGAAGCATGCCCCGTCCTTACGTCAGCTCTGCCTTTTTCCTTGCTCTAAAGCACCTAGGAGCTTCATTGTGCATCATGGCCAGGTGTAAGAGCGCAGGTATTTTCCCCATTATACAGCTGATACGCATGTTGTCTGGCAGCAAGTTGCATGGCAAGCACCTGCTCAGAAGACATTTTGATCCCTGTGTTTATGGGCTCCTGGAAAAAACATTGCAATACAAAATCTAATGTAGCTTACCTGTAGAGAAGCAACTAAAAGGCTCTAAAGTGATATATTTTTAAGCAGCTGTAGTTCATACAGAAAGCTCAGGAGAAAACTTTAGACAACAGATACCGACTAAACCATGGAAAATTATATCTATCTGACATCTTTCAAAATGTGATTCATATTTCCCATGGTTATATATTAGTATATGAGAGCATCACAATACCAGCTCTGGTGAGCTCTCTCACCAGCTTTAAAACAAAAAAAGCAAACAAAAAGGTTTCTCACCGTTTTTACCTGAATAAGCAGCAGCCTGATAACAAAACCAGTGCTCCTGTGGCTGGAGCACTGCACTGGAGTTCCCAGGCTGGGTTCTTTTTCACTCACAGGTTTTCTGTTCAGCCTGTAGCAGCCCTTGGCAGTGTCTTACCTTTCTAGTCTGTAACATGAGAATAAAGGTGTCCTTGTGTTTCAAGGCTCATGGCATTGATATCTGTAAAGCAAGTTTATGTCCTAATTTGGAAAACGAGGACGTACAAAGTATTGTTATTTTAGTTGATTGAATCATTATAGTGCAGTCTTCAGTTTATAAGTCTTCTAAAGATTGTAAGCCTTGTAGCAACCCCTAAGAAAAATGGATCCTCCCTGCTGCCTTACCGTACCAACAGTGCATATCTTTGCTGACACTTTGAAATATGAGTGATGAAATTACCTTAAAGTACAGATTTTGGGGTGAAAGTATTAAAGCTGCCTCTTCTTTGGCTTTTCTGAATAAATGAGTGACTACTGCTGACCAGTGCTTATGTTCTGACATGTGCCATCCACGTTAATACCCATGGCAGGACCCCAATAGCCCTATGCTGCGTAACTAGTATTGTAAATCAAGATGCTGCCATGCCTGATGGCATTTAATCCCCAAAAAATCAACCTGCATGTACCTTTTGGCTCCCAGGCCAGAGCTTGCTGATCTGTGCTGTGAGGTATGGGAGACACCAGTTATGGACACTTCTACTTGTGTGAAACATTTTACAGTGTAAATAGTGTCTCTCGGTCATGCCAGTTCAGACGCTGTGGGAAACAGATTCCTAAATATATCACTGTATTCACTGGGGGAGCTGAACTGAGGGGGAAAGGAGGAAATATAGGTCAGGTTAACACAAAATGCAGTCTGTGGCTTTTGACAAAAGAAAAAGATTTTTTTTCTGTTGACTTAAAATGTTTTCTTGACTCCTAGCCCAAAACACCTTTATTAACCCTTTTCTTTTAATTTGGCTCAGTTCATAAGCAGAATAGTTTACCTTAAAATCAAATTCTAAAATTCAGAAGTCATAGAGTAAAACATCTTAGCTTTAAAAAAAAAAGACATTTTTGTATTTGAAATTCTTTTTTCTGACATTTACTGTTCATAACATAATTTTGAAGAGCTCTACTCATCATGAGTTATTCAGCTGTTCCTTGTAATTGTGATAATATGATAATGATAAAATGAGTCCCTTTAAGTCAATTTTGCAAGGTCAGTAATTTCCCTTTCTAGCCAAGGCCTTCTTGAACCTCTAGGCTTTAGCACACAGATTTCTGTTGTGTCTCAAGCAGGGAAGCTGCTGCCTTGTTTTAGCATGAGATCTATAAATAAATCTGACTGATAGCTGGAAGGTATCATGTTTATCACTCATTTTACACACACTCACAAACTGAGCTGCTCTCTCAATGTTTATTTGCTCTGATCACAGTTTGAATTGGATGAGAGAGGAAAAAGATTTCTTGACAGGATTTTGTCTTTAGGGATATTTGCATATAGTGATATACAGATAACAGTCTCCACATATATCACTTTTTCCTCCTAACTTTCCTTAGATAACGATGTTGAAGATGATCTTCAGCCACAGATCGTTTGAACACTGCAAGGGATTCTCCAATGAAGCCCAAAGCTCAGAACTGCACAAGGAATGTAATTTCTTCTTGACAGCTGTGCGTTTGGCCTCACTAAACCAAATACTGGATCCATGGGTTTACTTGCTGCTCAGAAAGATCCTCCTCCAGAAGTTCTGTCAAGCAGCCAACGCTGTCTCCAAGTGCTCTAACAACGAGTGGAAAGAGAGATCAATCACCTTGTCAGAGGAAATCCGACGGACCACGGCATGAAGGAACATTGATCCATTTGCATGGAAACTACTTTTGCCAACAAGTAGTTTTAAATCTTACTGTGAATTGGGGTATCTGTAACATGTTAGCATCTGCATAAATAGCTGAAAATGGTATTACTGAGTGGACCTATAGCGCCAAATAATTATTTATCCAATGTGCCAAAAATTCTCAAAAACAGAAGAAGGAATTGGTTTTGTTTCTACATTCTGTTGTTATTGCCATTCATAATTGAGCTGCAGAACATGACATTTTGTGTGCCTAAAATAGAGTTCAGAGGGAATTTTCTTGTGTTAAGGTAGAAAAAATGGTTTTCCTATCAGGGGACACTTGGGACAGATTCAACAGATTAAATTACTGAAGAGATCCACTCCTATATATATTCTAATACTAAGATTATCTACTTCAGAGTCCTTTTTTCTCCTTTTTTCTGGAGGGACAAGGGGAGAAGGGGGCAAAAAATACAAGAATTAAAGGAAGACAAAATTAGGAGACTGTATTTGGATTCCAGTGGCTTAAAACTGAAAAGGTGGTTGTGTACCAATGATGGTACATTATTCTCTTTCGAGAACTGAAGGTAGCACGAGTCTCATGACACATGGATTTGTCCTGATAAATACTCATTCTGTGTGGGTGCTAAAGTAAGTTCATCTGCTGAGGAGGATGTAGCATTGGGACAAGTAGCACAAGTGAGAAATCTATGGTGGTTTTTTTTTTAAATAACAGCCTGTGAAATACCCAGGCATAACAAGAATTGCTGTTTGCAAAGCACACTATAAAACTACTTTGAGCAGATGGAGAGAGTGATAAACAGGTTGTAAGAGACAGTAAATGTTCTTCTTCCTGTAGATTAATGGCAAAGGTTTACAAAGCCAAAAATACTGCTTTCATATGAGTTGTTTTAGTTGGAAATGCACACGTCCAGGAATAAAATGAACATGAAGTGATTTTTAAGTAATGGGGATGCCACTCAAAAATTCTTCATTACTAAAATGTCCTATGAAGTGGCCAAAATAGTACCCAAAAATAGTTTATTTCTTCTTTCCTCCAAAAAGACAAATTTGAGAGATACGGCAGCTTTAGGAATTTTTAAAATAAAGCAGACTGGAAGGGGTGGGTAGAAGTGTGTGTATTAGACAGATCTTTCCCCCAGGTAACTTTCAGGTTATATTAGAAAACTGAGTTCTAATCCATTTGTATCACATCTGAAGGTTATCTTTACAAGGGCTACATTTTTTCCTTGTTTTCGTCACCCTTTTGTAGATGATAGCCTCTAATATCTCCTGTCTCATGGACTCTTGAGTGAAATTAGATGCAAATACAATACAATATATCATATAGTTTTACACCATATACTACGTGCCATATAATATTGAATTCAGGGGCCTTAAAGGCAAATGTAATCCTGCATGTACTAGGAATTTCTTGCACAGAACCTTTATTTTTAGTTCTCTTCCTTTGTTTATAAAAGTAACTACTCAAAAGAGAAACTGGCTACTCACTTTTCTTGTTCTGCTACTGCGTTGTCTAATTGCTTATCTTGGTATCAGTCAAACAAAAATAATTAATCTGACAGCAGAAGCCACTGTCTAAGTAAATCTAATTTTATCTGGGTGGCGTTCGAGTGCAACCTAAAAGCTGTCTTACTTTAATTCAAGAGCCAGCCTAAAACCACAGAGAGGCACATTTCGTAAGGTACTGCCTTTCTTTTGCCAGTCTCATCGTCTTCTTCGATTTCATGCAATAAATTCCTTTTTCAGTCATGAGTCAACTGCATCCTTCAGGCTGTGGGACCCCACGTTTGGAGCCGCATGGCCTCGGCGAGCTGCTGCACTGTGTGTGAGACGGTGTTGAGTGTAATGACTACACACTCCTGCCTGTCGACGGTGCTGCTAGCCCCAGTTCATTTACTAATCAGCACTTTGGGGAACACGGTGAAATAAAAATATTACTCGTTCTCTTTGGAAAAGTGCCTTGCAGGATTCATACTCCTTTTAAAAAATTATTTTGGAATATAAAAAGCCTGTTGTTCTGTCCAGAGGATTGGTATTGTTCAGTTTATGTACATTAGCTCTTTAAAACAAATAAACCCAGTCGCTTGTAAAATATGTCGGGATGACCTTAATAATTAGACTGAATCATTCTTTGTCAAGAAATTTCTGAGCAGCAGCACTTACAGAGCATACAGCCGACTCTGGGACTGTGAGTGGGATAGTGAGGGAGAAGTTTTGCGAGGACGAGTGAATCAATCCCCCTTTTATCAGCTGCTTTATAGCAGCAAGAGGAGAAAGCTGTTTTTTTCCTGTACGCAATCACTCAAATACATGGTAATGAGAGAACAGCTCAGACGTGACATTGCCTTAAGTCAGCTGTGGGAAGGGACCCTTGTTCAGTTCTAGAGTAACTGGACATGGGCTTGTTGGTCTTGAGTGTCAGGGCTGGTTTCACTGTAGTTTGCTTAAAATAATTTTGTTACACCATGCTTTTTCTTAGTGAAATAGGACACTTATATTTGGAGAAAGGCAGTTCTGTCCATCTTTGGGTGTGGTAAGATGAAGCAGCTACTTTAAATATCAGAAAATGGGAAAGAATGTCTGCTTTTAATTTGTTTACAGAAAAGGAGTTCAAGCACTATTTGCCAGCCATGGCTGCCATAACGGGACATGGCTGGAGGAATGCACTTTCAAAAATGAATTCAAAGAGTTTAGTGTAAATGAAAAGCTTTTGTTTCCCATTTACTTGTTTGAGTGGTGTATTTTTGTTGCATTTCTTTAAAGATGCCTTTTATGTAATATATTTAAACTCCACTACAGTAGTATTTCTAATACTGCTTTTAATATGTTGTACTTCTGTCAAAGATGTTATGGAAACTGTAGTGTATGGAAAGATGATTTTGAGATCATTGTTTGCCTTAAAAACTAGCTTGTTTGTGTACCAAATCAATGTGTGTTGTATCAGTCAGAATAAAAGTTCGTCAGAATAACCGGTCTTCATTTCCTTGATTACTCTTGCCTGGGACACAGCGTCACAACAATTTCGAACACCCTGTACAGAGCTGCAGGTGGAAGCACAGCCCCCGGCACTCAGCTGTGACCACTCGCTGAGTGGATCCATCCTGGCGAGGGGAGCTGCAGGGCGCTCGCCCACCTCCCTCCATGCTGCCCGCTCCCCATGGGCTGTGCACAAAGCGGCAGGGGATGGAGAATGGCTGATCCTAACCTGTAAAGCATTGTTTAGTAACAGGCCTTCTAATAAATGGTTAAGTGAGTTTTGCAAAAGCACCACCTGCTGATACAATGCAAGTCTTGACAGGTTTACATAGATCAGATCTTATCTGCACAGTCTTCCAGCTAGTGACCTTTGCCTGTGGGAACCGTGCTGCACCGCTGAGGAAGGCTGGTTCGGTTTGCTGCGTCAGTACAGGCTTTGTGGTTCCTAACTCGCTGTACGCTAAACTCACGCCTCTCAAGTGCTGGGTGGGAAAAGCACGCAGGACCAGGACTCTGTGCACCCCCGAATCTGAGACCCAGCTCCATGTCTGAAGTGTTTCAGCCAAGCCGGTGTGCCAGAGCCTGCGTGGGTGATCATCCGCAGCCCCTCTCGCCAAGGGTGTTCCCACATTTTTTTACATTATTAACATTATTTTACTTTTTTTTTTTTACATTTTGTAATTTTACCACAAACTTTTTACCACAAACTTCTAAAGTAGATTTATACAGAAAAGCAGCGACTCCATTAATTACTGGAAGCGTTAGGATGGGCAAACCCAACCCAGCACCACAACAGAATTCAGTGTGCTCCTCCAGCAAGCCAGTGAAATGTCACTGTGTATTTCTCCCAAGTTAAATGACCTTCAGAAGAGAAACAGCAAACGACTATATGCAATTTTCCCTTATTTCAAATGCCCTGCCTGTTCCCTTACTGCTCAATGGATTTATAATGATTGCCATGCGGTGGTACCACATTTCAGTGTGGACTGGCATCCCAGAGAAATGGCCACTAGCTAATACATGGAGGAGAGATACCCAGCAAAGCTCATCTTTCAAATTACAGCTTTTCTTGGCTAGTGTCCTGAAAGGAGATGCTCCTGGAAAAAGGAGTCCTTCATAAAGGACTTACTGAAGTGTCCCGTGGGTGGGTGCCCCAGGGCAGAAACCTGTTTATCATGTAAACCTCTCCCGCAGCTGGGGCAGAGCCTGAGCCGCTGGGTGCAGGAGTTAATGTCAACAGTCACAGGCTGATGGAAACCTTGAAATCAATGCTCTGCAGCTAATAATATCAAAAGCACTTTTATTTAAATTTTCTCAACCTAGCATGTCACTGCAGAACTGGAAATACTCACCATCGCTTAATTTTTATCTATTAGCCTGCAAATGTGAGCAGCTGGCAATCAACAGGGATCGCTGCATTGAAATCTTTCACTTCTGGGGACCAGAAGGGAGCATGAACGACTTCATATGTGGATGCTTCAACATGAAAAGGGATGCTCTTTGTACCAAACAGACCAAATCCAAATTACAGACAGAACATCTCTTGCGACATACCCGAAGAGCTGTGCAGGGCCGCAGCGGTACCAAGCATGGTTGTTTGGGCTGTGGTCGCTTTGCAGTGTCACATAACACTCTGCAGCTCTGTGGCCCCACGTTGGGTCCTATCGGGTGAGAGCAAATGAAGATATCTGCCACCAGTGGTCTGCCAGCAGCCAGAGAAGCACGTGTGGAGCAAACCCAGGGCTTCGGGAGCTCAGGACATCACAGTGGCTGTACACAAAGCCCAGGCTTTGCTGTGCCCTGCAGGCAGAGCAGTGCCTCCGAGGGCAGGCTGGGGCTGCATTCCTGCCAGCAGCAAGGTGGGTGCTTGGTGCTCAGTGCACATGGCCATGTCAGCAGCACCCAGCTGGCAGGCTTATTCTGTGCCAGCCATGCACACCAACAGTGGTTGCCCAACAATCGGTGCCACAACGCTGGTCGAGCTGCCCCAGTGAAGCACCTTGGGCTGATTTCCCCGAGCCCTGCCGAGGTGGGTCCTGCCACCCCCAGAGCAACACGGCTGGAGCCCCGGGGGTCCCACAGGAGCATCACCAGGCCCCAGGTGTCAGGGTGTCTGCTGCCCTTGTCTTCAGCTTTCTCCCTTCAGTGGCCACCCCTCACCTCAACAACAGGCACCCGCTGCACTAAAACATGAGCCCGGCTTAGCAGAGCCAGAGCAACCCTGTGATCCCAGCGTGACCGCCTGCCTCTTGCATGCTCGCAAATGGACTGAACACATATTGATCTAGGATCTCAGCACTGATCGCTATCACTCTGAGCACATGAATTTGAAAGCAAACAGGTTGCACAGATGCAGCATTACCCAAGATGTTTATTTGCAAAATAAGCATGTAAAAGGAGGCCCAGATCTTGCACGTAATTGTGCGAAATGGATGTGTTTGCTGCACAGGTGGGAGAATAAGGAACTTGAGTAATGCTCAGTGGTAAAGCATGAATAATTTCCCAAAAGAGCAAGACAAAATTGGTGAGGGGGAGGTGTCAGGCACCCAAAGTGGCCCGATGTGCTGAAGTAAAACCTCAGATATCCAGGAGATCCCCTACAAATTGCCACATTTTCTAAATTAAAACATAAGCTTTAGACAGCAAGAGTAACAAATCCCAAATTATATTTTTTTCATTCACTTGACATTTGTAGATAACGTTAAATAATTTAGAATAGAAACTTCATAGCATGCTAGTCAAAGTTTGAAGGCTTGTAGAGGCAACACTAGTTGAGCACGAGACCTCTCCTGCGATGGTCACCACCATTTTATTTAATCCTTTTTTTGCTCAGTTGCAGCTTTCTCCTTCTGGCTTATCAGTTCAGAGTAGCAGCTGAGATGCTCCAGTAAGTGGGAGGATTTGGGGGCCAGGTCACTGGCAGGGCTGGTGGGGCTGCCTGCAGCGGTCAGACACAGGGCTGGACCCCAGCGCTATCCCTCGCTGTGGTGTGGGGCTGTTCAGCAGCATTACTGGGGGAAGAGCTGGGTCTGTGGCACCAGAAAGTCACCGGGGAACCCGCAGTGCTCAGCCTCTAGCTTAAAGTGTGAGTTTTTAAGCAGAATACAGAAAGAAGGAGCCTACTTCAAAGTCAGAGGGAGAAGAGGGCAGTGCATAACCAGCCCCATTAGTCGTGAAAAGGCAAATGTGGGTAAACGCAAAGGGGAACCCAAGGGGAGCAGTGGGGCGATGCTGGGTCTCCGCTGTGCTGCCTCGGGGCCAGCTCAGGGCTTCAGCCCCACTGCTGGAGCAGCGGGCAGGGTGAGATCAGCCCGATGGTGAGGCGGGAGGGAGCAGCGCTGGCAGCCGGAGCTGCCAGATAGTGCTGGGAGAGGGAAGTAGCAGCCGGTCTCAGCAGCTCTCCCGCTGCCTCACACGGCCTCCTCCGGAGACTTTAGAAACGAAACCCTGGCATCAGATAAACCATCCCTGCTGAGACAGCCGCGCGCATCCCTGCAGCACAGCTCCCTGTGGCTCCTGCCCCCCAACCCCAGGCACGGCCACCGCCAAGGGACGGGCTTTCCAACACGCTCAGCCTTGCTGCAGCTCTGCTCTCGGCACAAGTCCCATGCACGGTGGAAGAAACACCTCGCCACCCAGCCTTGGACCCACAAAGCGTCTAATTTTAAGTTTCCTTTTATCAGCTAATTTGATCTCAGCTTAAAAAAAAAACCAACAAAGAAACTATGTCAAAAAAAAAGCAGAACACAGGAGAGCATTAAAGGCCATGAAATGAAAGAGATGGAACCACAGAAAGCAAATCTAGTTAATCTTGAACAGCAGCAGGAAGAACGACAGCTGATAGGTCTGGTTGCCCAGAGACAGCAGAAAGCTCCCCGAAAGCGTGCTCTGCAAGGATAAACAGCTTTTTCAAGATGCACAAGTCTCTGCCTAGAGTTACAAGAACTTCGGTGGGATGTAAAGTGTGTTTTACAGGCTCAAATCCTGCTCCCTTGATGAAGTTTTCACCCAGAGGAAGGGTTGATCGTGAGCACAGGCCTCCCCACCAGCTCACTTCGGCCCCAGCCCCCCGGCCATGCTGCCTCCAGGCACGTCCCTCGGCTCTCTGCAGAGCAGGGCCGAGCAAGCCCTGGGGAAGCCACTGGTGGTTTTCCACGTGCTTACTCCATCCATGGCTCATTGTGAATCTCCGTGCAGAGTCAGAGCCAGTGCTCGGTCTCGCAGGGGGCACATCCCGGCTCTCGGGGTGCAGGCACTGCCCTGTTTTTGTTTAACAGATCCCCCAGTACAATTAAAAAAATTAAATGCAATGGCTGTATTTTTCATGATGTGGAAATGAGTATTTTAAGAATACTGTTTTGACAAATTATAAACACAGTGACAAAGGCAGAAGATAACAATTTTCAAATAAATGTGTGATACTGGGTTACCAGAGGCATTGACAAAATGGCCTTAGGGGTGAGCTGATCTCTGTCGGAAGTGCGAGCATCTGACTGCCTGCAGGTAAGTTGCTGTATATTCAGTGAAGTATTTTAGATCACACCAATGCAGTAAAAGATTTGGGACCAGGGATGAATTACCTACGTGAGCGTACACCCAAGGCCACTTTCCATGAAGGACTGAGGCGTTCCCCTGGCTCGCAGCCACCCCTTGGCCCTCCAGTCCTCCAAGTCCCACGTGCCCAGGACATTCCCCAGCTCCCTCCAGTAGTGCTGGGCTTCACTAACCCTGGGATCTGAGCTCGGCTGATGGTGAATACATGAAATGCCCATTTATTTCATATATATATGCATGACTATCTGTGCACTGTACAGATACACTAGTGTGCTATTGCACTTGTTCCTGTCTAATCCCAACTGCAAACCAAGCCAGCTTCCATGGGGCAGCTTCTTCCGTGCTCAGGTGTTCAATGAAGAAGTTCCCTGGACCCAGCAGGAGCTTCTTGTGATGCCCGAGCAGGATTTCCACCAGAGCAAGGGCTGGCTACATTATATGGACACAACAAGGTTGGACCTCCCAGCTCCTACGGACTGTGTGCGAGGGGGAAAGGAAGGAATACCTGCAGCCGGGGGTGCAAAGGGAAAAAGAGCCATCCCTCAGCTGCCTGCTGGCACCCAGGAATCCTCAAGGACTTTCAAATAAGCAATAACCCAAACTTGGCTCATGAAACAACAGCTTGCAGTCCACAGGCTTCTCATGTCCAGCAAGCTTGGGTCTGGTGGGTTTTCTCCAAAAACTGTTGGCAAGAGTGACAGGACCAGAAAGGTCTGTGCAGGACAGGCTGTGTCCTGCAGATCACCACCGATTTATGGGGACTCAAGTCACCATGTAGCTTGCTGGAATTCCTGAGATTCCTACTTTGAGATGGCTGGCTGAGTCCCAGATCCTTTCATTATTAATCTGAAGCCATTTCACTTGAGAACAACAGGTTATAAATTAACTGGCTGCCACTTTTATGGTTTCTCAGGTTTTTCTCGGCGGAAGCGTGGGCACTGCGGTGAGCGCCATCCTGCGGGGGTTGTGCTGAAAAAGGTCAGAGCTTGTCCCAGCTTCAGCAAGCAGCAGTGAGTTATTCACCCGGCACCGGGCAGCAGCATGCCCGGGGGACTGTTGGTGCTCCCTGCGGGGCCAAATTCAGCCCTTCCCCAGCACCACTGGCATCAAAACTGAGCATATGCTTGATAGTTATCCTGATAGATATCCTGATAGTATCCCGGGCTGCATACACTGCAAAACTAATCTTTTAGCCGAACACCTCCTTGCTCCATTTTCCTCAGCGTTTCCATTCCTCCTGGGAAGTGCAAAGACAAATTTGCCATTTCTGTCAGGATTTAACTGCTTGTGGGGCTTTATGAAGAGACACGCTGGGGTGCCAGGGCCACAGAGCTATCCCAGGCACGTTAAAGAGAAAGAGCCCTGGCTGCACGAGTACTCGAAAGGCTGGCAGGGGCTCTGCCCCCCTGCGCCTGCGTCCTGCCTGTTGCACTCCTGCCTTTCACCAGCATTGCCTGTGGAAATCTGGAGCACCAGCATCCTATCTTTGGCATATCTTAGCAGCCCACACAGTCCCAGTGCACGACAAGAGCAGCAGTGGCAGGCAGCTCGCCGGCAGGCAGCTCGAAGCAGGCAGTGTGCTCTGAAGCAGCAGCAGAGCAGGGCTCTGGACTGGTGATTTGCGGTTCACTCTGTAGATCCAAGCCATTTCTGGTTGACCCCAGCCAGTGGCAGTCCTCTGGCCGGCTTCCTCAAGCTCTGGTTTCCCTCTGAACATTTCAAATTTTTCAGGAATGAAGTCAAAAGGAGAATTAGCTCTGAGTTCACCCAGCCTTGTCCCAGCTGGCATCTCCCTAAAGCATAGAGCAGTCTCAGCGGTCCCCAACACTGATGCTAATGAGGGATGCGCAGAAAGTCAGCCCTCGCTTCGGTCCACTGCAGAACATAAAAGAACCGCTTTGAATATAAAATATGTTAAATATGTTCAAATCCATTTTATTAAAGACAATGTATTTATATTTTGGGCTGCTTTGTTTTGATAATAAATTGTAGCAAAGGATAGAAGCCCCAGCTATTATGACCTTTTGTAAACATACTGATTTAACAAACCTTCTCCGCCCTTCAACGTACAGGCTGTTTGCATAGAGGGGAGCCATGGTTATTACATGCATCCATTAGGAAAAATAAGTTCAGCATTTATAAAGGCTCTTGAGCTTGCAGATGAAAAGAAGTATACACCCCATTCATAGCGTGAAGACGTAATTCCCAACAATTTGCAGTTTATATGACAGGTTGGAGTCAGTTGGATTTTGCCTGATGTATTTGCAATTCACTGGCTCTGAACGTGAACGGGCTTTAAAGAACAGAGACAAAACCATGCCTAGAAACCCTTTGCCCACATTTGGGCAAGGTTTTGTCCCATCCTGCCAACTTAGGGAAAGGTTGTAGCCTGTCTCTCCCATCATGAGAGCTGTGCAATACGCAAACACCTACAGTCCCCCTCTGAGGGAGTTTGCCCATCAGTGATTCTGGACCAGTCTTCACGGCTAAGTACTGTGCAACAGCCCAAGACCAGAGAGATGTTCCACTGGAACTGGAATGAAGCCCATGTGCCGAGGGTGACAGCACGTACAGGCGGGTTTGGGGTGGGAAGTCACCCATGCCACAGAGCTGACCCACCCCAGGACATCACAGGCTGGTGATGCTTCAAACCCTCCTAGACCACAGCCTCCCTCCATCCCTTCCCCAGCACAAGCAGACAACATGCCAGGGGCCTCTCTTCCCTGCAGGGGAGAACTGGCTCCTGTAACTCAGGTGTAAGGGATCTTAAATCTTTAAATACTGATACTTAAAGTTTTTAAAACTAGAGGGATCTTTGAAATACTAACATCTTTTATGGTACATGAATGTCATGAAGGCAAGGAAATATCAGCTTTTTGTAGGGCATCTCATTTAGCAGAATAAAATGCAACCAAGCTTCAGTGGCTCAAGACTAAAACCAGAGAGTTTCAAGTTACAATTTAGGTGCTATGTATGTAAAACAGTGAATGTGGCCTTAGACTAAAACCACCAGATGTGATAGAGTCTCTAACTCCCGGAGCCATCAAGTCATGACTCTTCCTCAGAAGAGGACAGGTAAAGCCTCCGCTGACACGTTTGCCAGGCCCTCGCACTAAACCACCTCACTTCCCTTTCTGGTCCTCAAAACCTGCTCATTTTTCTGTGAAATCTGTGCTATTACCTTGCGTCTAATGAAGAGGGGGAGAGTCACTAATTTACAGGGATTGGATGTGTTGAAACACCCTGGAAATAAATGATTTAGCCTCAGAATAATCAGGTTTCTCCCCCTCCTATCCCTTTCATGTTGCTGCTCTTGATCTTTTGAAGGCCCTTGACAGGAAGAAGAGATGAGGCTACAGACTCTGCAAATTACTGTTGTCTCCATCTGGAGCATTTCCTTCATCGCCCACCCCTGCAGTCAGTCATCTCCTGAGCCAGCACAGCAGAAGAAAGCCTCGTCACTTCCACAGTGACAAACATCAACTGGAGCCTTTTAATGACAATGTTTTATCCAAACCATAAGAATAATAAAATGATCTCTGCTTCACTGAAGAATGTCCTTTTAACTTGGCTGGCCACTGGCTTCAGAAGCAGTCCGCGTTGCTGGCAATGCCAGCCTCGCGTCACAGTCAGAGTGGCGATAAAGCAGCCCGGCAGGTTAAACCTCCAGATAAATTGACATTACGAAGGGCAAGAACTTACTGTCCTTTTTGTCCTCTGCCAAGGCTTCTGTGTCCTCCCCAAAGGTGACAGAGCAGGACACGTACTCACTGACTGCAGAAGGACGTTGTGTTTGCAGAGGCAGCTGCCAGCAGAGCCCAGCCTGGAGGTGCCACCGGTGGGGCAGGGGACCCATAGGGTTGCTGCACTCACGGTGGTGTCTCCCATGCAGGGGGCATGCAGGCACTGTCCTGAGATTAAAACAAAACAAAACAAAAAAAAAAAAAAAGAAAAAGAAAATGCCTCTCTGAAGCTAAAGGATGAGGAGTGAAAGGTTTCCTCCAGGAACACGCAAGTCCCACCTTTGCAGGGTTCCTACTCTTTCCGACACTCCCTGAGGTGGGCACCAGCCCATGGTTCATTGAACCAAAGGTCAGTTCAGTCTCTACAAAGCCCAGCAGTGAAGCACTGCATTACTGCAGCGCATCTTCTTCCAAGACCAGGGTATGGAGGCATCTTCAAGACAGCCTGAGAGCTACCTCCAAAGACAACCGAGGGTACAGACCCATTTAATGCCATGTTTAAAATTAGGATTTTTTCTAAATATGTAATGAAAAAAAAAACCTCATAAAGATCAACCCAAACCTGAATTACTTCAGATCATCTTAACTCGTATGTATTCTTTACAGTGGTTTACAAACTATCCTACAGCTCAGCCAGAGACCAAAATCCCAGAGAAGTACATCTTGGTTTATGGAAACACTTCACAACTGGACAGGGAGGTCTGTGGGAGACATAAACCATCCCAACTTCTTTAGAAGTCACTAAATCTCCACCAGTATGACAGGATTTCACCCAGTGGCAAAATTTATTTCTAGTTTTAAAATGGCCATTCCCGAGTCTCATAAGCTGATGAGAAATTTAACAAAAGGTAACATTGTGGTCACTTTTAGGAAGTTTAATAAACCAAATCTTAATGATTATTTTTCTTATTGATGCATGCCCAGTTCCCTGTTATCTCTCGCTGCTACTGTATAAATAAAACACACATTTGGTATATGATGAATATCAATATGTTCTGACTGAAGAGCTTCTGACAGTGCATTTCCCACCATCCTCCCCAGTACGACTCAAAAGACTGAGGACAGCAATATGTCAGATTTTGCTGCCCACGCTGGGGTGCAAATCCACAGGAGTGAAGCTAAAGACATGAGATGACTCTTGACCAATGTAACCTCAGGCAAGAGCTCCTGCAGAAGCGATACTCCACAGTGGTAGTGTCCATCCATCTGTCCCGCTCTGCTCTGCACCACTCACTGAAGGCTACATTCAAACCTACCAGGGTTAGGACTCTCCTTCCAGACTGGTGCCTTCAAAACTACTGTTGCTTCGATACCTAACTAACCCTGAGACACTGACTTTGTTACAACCCTGCAGACCCCAGCTCCTGCCCACCACACCCAGGCTCCGCTCCCGTACCAGGTCCAGATAATTCAATTTTCATTCATGTGCCCCCAACCAACACAAATAAAACTCCCATTTGCTGATGCCATGGTTATCTTTCAAATAGTATCTAATAAGGTACTCGCCCAGAAGTTATTTGTTAAATCCCCCAGAATTAAGTTGTGGATGAGTCATTTCAATCAAAGTAAAGGAAAAGGTACAATCAGTGCTGCAAAGGCAGTTGAAATGTTCATCTCTGAATTACACTACAAGTAGTTCACAGAAGACATTCCCAAGATTGCAAAGCGCATGGATGCATACCTTTGAGGGAGCAAAAACATCCCAGATTTTTTCAGAACCGTGATCTGATCTAATAAACTGCAGCCAACAGAGCCTCATCACAGGTGACCTCAGGTAAGGAGGTGCCCCCGCATGAGGAGGAACTGCTGCTGGGTGCAAGTCACCTACTGTCACTGTCCTAAAGCTTTTCCACAGACCACATTCCAAACCCCACTCCATGGGCTCTCTGTGGAGCCCCAAGTGCTTTGTGTCCCTGCCAGCGGGCAGCTCCAGCATGGATCCCCGTGCTGCTGCCCACCCACCGCCGGCAAGCCGGCCAAGCCCACCCACATCCTGCTGCCAGCAGGCGACGGGCACGGACACTGCACATGCTGCAAAATCCAGCCCAGGATCTGTGGCTGGTATTTTAAGACTCAGAAACCAAGATTTTGGCCTCCAAGCCTGGGTTTAATTGCTCAAAGAAATGGTCTGAGCGTTACTGTCCTTGGTGCCCACTTCCAGGAGAGCCCAGCAGCCAGCTGCCCATAGCCCTGAATCAGGAATGCAGAAGCATGGCTTAATGAGGCCAGCTACGGGCTGTCAAGGAGCATTTATCCCAGGAAAAAAAATCTATTGGGCAGCAATATTCAAACACTGGCAACCATATGCCCAGGCTGTCCCTCCTGCCCGCCCCACCACTACGTGCACCCCGAGCCGTGTCCCCGAGCGTCCCCAACGCCAGACCCCACGGTGACAGCAGGTGGCCACCCCAGCTGCCTCCTTCCAGCCCGTGGCAGCTCCCAGCGCTGGGAGAGGGGCTCAGCTGCCAGTGCCTGACCCCCTCTGTGCTGCCCCAGTCCTGGTCCTTCACCTGCACCAGCCTTCACCCTGGGCTGAAAGCACAAGGAGCTGCTGCAGTCTATTAACAGCAACTAAATCAATAATAATTAAAGGACCCAGTGACCTGTCTGGGAAACGTAGCCCATCCAGGCTTTTCCTTCCTGTGCCTTGGTCCCCCAGCTCGAGGCTGGGACGGGATACGGCAAAGCCACACACACCAGTGCATCACGTGGGCTTGACCAGTGCATCGTGCGCGCTTGGCCAGTGCATTGCATGAGCTTGACCGGTACCTCGCACAAGCTCAGCCGGTGCATCACGCAAGCATGGCCAAGCAGCCATAGGCCATCAGGATCCTCAGATCCACATGCGGCTGTCAGCAAAATTTCCTACTAAAAGCAGTCTTAAGGTCAAAAAAATGCTCTAGAGCCTGCACTTGCTTGTGGTCTGCACTTCACACATGCACCCATAGCAATTGAGGGCACGCAGGCTGCAGTGGGCAGCAGGACGGGCCCTGGGTACCCCATCCATTCCCTCCACACTCGCACCCCAGCCACCCACCACAGCCCCAGCAAAGCTGCTCCGCACGTGGAGACTTTTCCAGCTGCTTCAGAAACAGAGCAAGCACCAGTTTGAGACTGGCAGTGTTTGCTTTTAATCACCTGCTCTCACCCAGAGCCTGGTTTTGACACTTCATTTATCAGACGGTCAGAAATGGCTGTGATCAGTTTATACACATTCATTTGGGGAAAAACAAAATCAATAAGGCACTGGGTGCCAACTGCCAAATAAGCTCTGTTTGTCTCCTCCCCATGCCCTCCCTCGCTTTAAAAACACAATTACAGAACTACCACAGTGGGGTTTGGCCCTGTTCCCCTGTCCCCTCGTATGTATTGACACAGCAGAATTATCTTAAGTTACTGGAAATGAATTATTATAGCAGCTATGTCAATAAATTAGTTTGATTACAGTAACAATGTGAAAGTTAATAATTCAGCTGATATTTTACTGGACTACACAGTCATTGCCCATTATCGATTGGTTTATTTAGTCGCTCGGTCTCAGGTACGTACCCCTCTTACACTAAGCATCTCAAAACAAATTACAGGATCACACTGCACCCTCCCTGCTTTTAGTGCTCTGGCTCCCTCGCCTCTGCTCTGTTAAGTCAGAAAGTTTACACTTTCGGAATAAAATAATATTGCTACTAAATGCAGTACTATTTTCAAAGTAGATGCATACATTTCAAAGCGAATGTTGCCTTGAAATGAGCGGGTGAGGAGCATCTTGCCTTTCCAGTCTCAGGGCTGGACCCTGCACAGGCTGGTGAAATTTGGGTGGTGTTACCCACCTTTCTCTCCGCTACACCAGTTATATGAGCACAGGTCAAAATCCTCTATCTGTGTGGAAATTCCTCTTCCAGCTCAGCCCCCAGCAAGGGTTTTGGAAACCCTCCACATTGTGCAGCATCCCTACAAGCAGCTCGTGGCAGCACCCATCCCTGCATAGTGCACACACGTGCTGGTAAGCGAAGGAGATGGGTGCTGTAAATTCCTGCCGTGCCCAGGGCTCTCTGCTGCACAAGGACACAGTGCCAGGGGTGCGGTGGCTGGACAGGCACGTGGCCAGGCAGACCCATCACCAGTGTCACCAGCGTCCCCAGCCATCCTGCTGGGACGGGAGCCAGTGCCAAGCAGTTCCCTGCTGGCGGCAACTGGGTGTAGGTGCAAAACAGGTGCTGTGGGATGCTGGCAAGTCTTCTCTTTCTTTGGAGTTTTTACCCCAAATTAGGTAAAAATAGTAATGATTCTTTGTAAAGCCTTTAGTGGTTCCAGCGGTGATATTCAATAATAACTACAAACCACCCACTTTGGTTACGACAGGTAAGTAATGACATTTGAAATGCTCTGAAGAGCAAGGCAAATGCAAGGCAAACTGCTTGGTTTATTTGGGAATGCGCCTGCTAACCGGTAACAGCATTGCTTGACTCCCACATCACACCTTCTGCCACCCCATGCAGAAAGCAACTCACAAATCCCCATGCTGGGCCCAGGGGTTCTCTGCTGCGGCACCGGCAGGGGAGGGCACGAGGCTGGATGTGGGTGCATGGGCTGGAAGTTGCACGTGAACACAGAAACCTGTGCAGTAATTTGGGAAATGCCAGTTAAGAATTTACAGAACATTTTATAGTGATATTGCCCTGTGTCGGGTGGAAGGTCTCATTTCAGGAAGGGTCTGTGTCCCCACCTTCCCCCTCTGCACAGAGGCTCCGCTCCGTGCGGCAGGCAGGGCTGCACCCGCCTTGCAGCAGAGGGGTGCAGCGGCTGCATGGGCTCACCCCCCGATGAGGGTCCCCCTTGCCATGAGTGCATTTTAAGTCAAGCTTTCCTTGACTGAAAGGCTACCGAACCACCTGGGCCTGAGTTATCCCTAGTTTATGCTGTCTTGCAATGTAATTCTGAAATTAAATCACTTACACAATGCACACTAGCCAAAGCCGAGCTCCCAAAATTAAAAGCCGTTTGTGCGAGCGACCACACTGCCAAGGCTCCGTCCGACATGCCACACTGGAGGGCTGGGGGAAGCATGGCGACAGGAGTTCCCAGCAGTTCTGACAAATAAATAAGGAAAGGCAGCACCGGTCTCCCACAGAGCCCCCGACCTGGGGGCTGCGCTCTCCCTGCAGCTGCCCTGGATGCTCCTGCTGATCCCCAGCTCTGCAGAAAAACAGCTTTACATCCATAAAGTCATTAGGATTTCCTAAGAAAGCTCTCTGGTTCATAAAACCAAAAAGCAAACAGACCGTTTCCTTATGTACCTGCTGGAGCAGAAGACTGGCTGCATCGCTCATTTGCTGCAGTCCTGAGCCTGCAGAAACTGGGTGGTTTATTGCACCTCTGCGGTTTGCAAAGCAAGGGCAGGGGTCACAGCAACACGGTGAAACGCAGCAAACCCTGGGGTTTACACGTGAGCGTGCAGCTGCCGGCGCTCCTGGCCGCTCGGCATGTGCCTGCAGCGCCCGCGGTTCTGGCACAGCCAGAAGAGACCTGTAGGGTCTGCTGAGACTGGGCAAAGCTGTCCTCCCAGAGAAAGTACCTGAGTTCAAAGAAATAATGAAGATTTTTTGTAGTTTAGTGAATATAAATGTGTTTGAATGAGCCCTAAGACCTACAGTAGTGATGAAACCGTGATGCACTTTGAGCTGTAAGCATACAGTTGGCATGATTCAGATGAAGCATATGCTTCTGAACTATTTATAAACCAGTGGGCCAAAAAATCCCCCCTGTTTTTATACAGAACATTACCAAATCATTTTAATTAGCGTATTAAACAAAATAAAGGCGTTAGTTTCACCTTGCCATCTGACTTCAGCTGCATTGACAATGTATTTTCTCCATCCTTAAATTTGCAGCCCAGGGAGGTAGATGAAAGTAAACCCAGGAGACCCCCCCAGCTCCTCTCCCCCCTGCCCTGCGTCCTGCTGCTCCGGGGGTGTCTCAGCGGTGTTGCACACCATGGACAAACCCTGCCTGCGTCAAGACTGCTCGCCTGCCAGCAGATCTGAACATCGTTGCCAGAAGGTGTTCCTCATCGTTCTGGCATTTCCACTATAAAATCAGAGGTTTGTTGGGTTTTAGGATTGTCTTTTTCCTTGACAGGAATCTAAATTCAAATTTGTATTGGATTTTGGCCTGGAAAGCTTTTCTCACAATTAACCTTCATTTTAAATAAATATATCTAGTTAAAGATGTCCCTGCTCACTGCAGGGGGGTTGGACTAGATGACCTCTAAAGGTCCCTTCCAACGCAAAGCATTCTGTGATTCTACAATTCTATGATTCTATCTAAGGACATGCTCATGGAGCTGCTGCTTTCTTGTTTCTTATTAGTCACTGTTCAGACAGCAAGAAGCAAAGGTACCCGTTAACTCACACATGCAGCTCGTCACCCAACTACAGACCATCGGCCGCAGGAGAAGCTCAGTCACAGCAGCACGTCTCAAAATGCTATTTAAAAGCAGAAGGAAGTGACAGGTTTGTAAAGTATTTTCCTCTACAAGTCCTCCACTCCTCCTCTGTGCCTGCCCCCGCTTTCTGTTGCCGTCCCCACCTTCGGAGCAGAAGGTGAGCAAACACCCAGGAGCAGACACCATGGGAGGAAGGTGACGGTTCTCCGAGCAGACATGGAGGAGGGCAGGCAGAGCAGCACACTGCTGCGGCGCCACAAGCTCCTCCAATGGCTTCCCACAGGATGGGAATGAAACGGTAAGAAGCCTGGAGGAAAAGAAGAATAATGAAAAACAAAAGCTGTCCTTTGCGTGTTTCCCTGGCATCACCCAACAACGTTTCAGGAAAAGCATCAGGTCACCAAAAGCAAGTGCAACACCACCCATTGCAATAACAGATTTTGTCATTGGAAATCTGGCGTCTAATTCACAGCAGGCAGCCCAAGGCTTTAGAAACACTGGCCATCACATCATCCAAGCACGCTACGATAAATAAATCAATTAATTACATTCAGCAACACATACATTATGTTCTCTCCTTTCCTCACTAGAGGTGGTAACTTCAAAATCTTCTGACCCTCAGCATCGAGTCCCCATCACCTTGCAGAGGATGAGCCTGGAGAGGCGAGCCCTGTGCCTGAAAACAGTCTGCAAAGTTCAGGCTTGGTCCCAAACACTTCAGTGTCACAGGGATAGCAGAATTGGCATCAAATTCATATGCAAACCACAAATTTAAGTCATATTAAAGCTTCAAGCATGCTAAATTAAAAAGCCGTTGTGCTGAAGAAGGGATCCAGACCTGTGCTATGGAGCTGAGGCCAGAGCAGGGGCAGCGTCACCACCAGGGCTCAGGGTCCCCTTTTACACCCCCATCAAATACACAGGACAGTCATTCCCAGTTTCTGGTTCCATCACGCCGGGACGTGGGAGAGGGCGGCTGATGCACTGCGGCACGGTGGAGCAGACCAGCACCGTCGATGGCTGCGGCGTGCCAGGCTGGTGGGAATCAGCCAGGCTCTACCCCTGGCACCTGAACGAGTCTTGGCTCTAGATCCTCATAAGAAATTCAGTTTCCTTAATGCCTCTCACTGGTCACTTGCAGCCCTGCAGAGGCTCAGTTTCCTATCGCTGTGTACCACGTGCAGTCACCTATTCTAGTGCCATCAGGCAGATCAGCAGCTTTTTACGGTCACTGCAGAGGTGTGAGCAAAGCACAGGGTGCAAGTGCAGGGACAGACCTTGTCCCCACGCACCTGGAGGGAAGATGGCTGGTACATCACATATGGCTCCGTAACAGCCCGAGGGCCTGCTCGGCTCCGAAAACTGCAGTGGGAGCTATGTAGCCTTTGGAAAAACAACTGCTCTTTACTGACAAAATAAACATTTAGAAATACCATTGCATCCTGTTTTCCTTTTCTTTCCTGAAATAACTGGGGCAAGCAATAGCCCAGAAAATAAAAGCTATTAACCCAAATAAGATGGATTTTGTGCAAGCGTGACCTGAGATTTCACATCGCCGGCAGCAGACAAGGGGGTGAAACCCACTCAGCCTCCCCATTAGACATTCCCCATCTGCATTCCCGGTACCACGTCTCTTGAGACACCCCTGACTTTGCACCAGCCACGACCTTTCCCAGACTGGGAGCTCGCTGGCGCCGCTGTCATCGTTGAGAAAGGGCGGTGAGAGTGCAAGAGGCGGCATGCCAAGGGCTGGCGTGCCAAGGGCCGGCGTGCCACGGCAGACAGCGAGGTGTCACCATGGCTCCCAGCCACAGCAGCACCCACACTTGCCCTCGTGGCTGTCACTGTTGCCACCCGGTTGCAGCACAGCAGCCAGGAGTTTTATTCCCAAAGCACTTCGGTTTATCCATGCAAAGATACCTAAGTCTGGACCCGATTATAACTATGTGCTATACAGAACCAGACAGCTGGAAATGCCAGTGCCGGAGTGCCAGATATTGCCTTCCCACCGGTTTTCTCCCATTTTTGTATCCGGCAGCCATGGGCATCCAGCAAAAGCCCCGCAGCCAGATAAGGCACCATCAGAGCCCACCTGAAGCCATCTGGGACATGCTTCAAGTGTCCTAATTCTCTGCTTTGAAAGTGAACTTTATTTGTGCTTATATTAGCTTTCAAAAGCTTTCCAGGCTTATTTTGCTGGTAGTTTAGCTGATACAGGTGACGTATGGGAGAAGATTCAGGCATGTCGGCAAGGTTAGACAAAATACAGCTGGAAGAATAACCTCTGTATATCTTTCACGGACGTTTGCTGGACACTGGTAAAGCTTGTTTTTAATTTTAGTTGTTTGTTAGCAATCCTTTTTCTTTAGGACGCAATGTTACTTTGGCAATGCTCCTCAGAGGGATCTTTGCTGAAATACTGAACACATTTCATAACGGAGCCTGGCAGGCTCCGTGAGACGCTGGTTGTGTAATGAAAAGGGCAATCATTAATTACCATCCCATGTAGGACCCGTCAGAGGTAAGAGCAGAGCTTTGCTCCTCCAGACATCTCTCATATATGTGTTGGTGAGCAGGGGGGGATGAGGTGACCTGAGATCCATTACCTGCACCCAGCAGCAGGACCTCACCCCCACCTCCCAGATCCCCTCTGCCTGCAGGGCAGGGAGCATGGCTTGGGAGTGGGAGTGGAGGGCAGGAGCAGCTTCATGCTGCCAGCAACGCAGCTGTGCTCAGCAGCAATGCCCTGGCAGCTCTAAAATCATGGGGTCTGGCTCGCTGGTGATTTTGTTTCATTATTTCCCATTAAAAAGGGCTCTCCTTCCTAGAAAGCTGCTGCTTTATGGTAGAGTGGGGTTAAAAAAAGCATTGAAAAAAGCATTAACAGGGAAAGAACTTTGAAAATGTCTGGATAGCACCGAAGTTTCAGATCTTTATTTAAATATTGAGCATGTGGCAGTTCAGTCAATGCTACTTGCAAAGAAAAAGAAATCCAATAACTAACAGAGACAGAGGGCAAGCAGCAGCCCTCACTTTAGTACTGCAGGGAGTGGTGGGGAGCATCTGAAATGCAACCCAGCTGCCTGTATAAATTATCAAGGTAGAAAAAGTTTGCCAGAATAGCCATAAAGGGGGTCATAGCAAAGCACTTCAAAGAAATTTACTCTTCATTAGCAAATCCAAAATCAGAAAGGCTTGAGCTAGTATGGTAAGCCACAACAACAGCAATATCAGTTTTCACTGAAGGGGATCTTAGCAAGTTCCTAAAAGTCTAATTAATTTTCCTCCCCTCCCCTCCCAGCCTCTCCCGTTAACATCTGAGGTCAGGTAAAAGATGCCCAAAAGCACCAGGGTGGTGGCTGAGCATGCCCAGAGATGCAGAGCAGAGCAAAGGGAGCTGTGTGGGTCCCTGGGGCCATGCTGCTGAGCCACTGCCTCCACCCGCCATGGCTCCCGACCAAAAAACACCACGCTTCTCTTTTTATATAGACGATAACCAGCAGTGCTTTCCAGCTTGAAAAGAGTGTGTCAAAAAGCAAGAAGGGTCACAGAGGCAGCGTGTGGCCCCAGGGCAAGTGTTCCTGGCAGGGCTGGCTGTCCGCTGGCTGTGCCCCACTGTCATTCCCACCTCTGTAGACTGCCCTTGGCCCAGCCGCCACAGTTCTCCTCCAGATGATGTAAAAGCCACAGAAGGCAGCATGTTGTGGAGGGGCTGGCTCATACTGGCCCTGCAAGGAAAGGCGGCATCATGGCTGCATGAATGAGGGATTTAAAGAGCACCAGAGCAAGCTCATCAGTGCCTGCAACACTGAGGATGCCATTAGCATAAACAGCGCAGCTGGACCACAGCAAGGGCATCAGCTGCAGGCAGTTTCCAGGGAGGTACTACTCCCTGTTTCCATCCCTGCTCCTTTCTTCCTCCAACTGTGAAAGCTCAGTATTGTGTCTACAGGATTTGAGGAATTTCTTTTTCTTTTGGCAATTGATTTTACAATTATGAAGAACCAGCTCATCTTGTTCCTTTTCTGCTGTTTCAGAGCTTATAATAAAATTTGTATAGCCTGTCCCGGCTATACTAAGTGAAAATGGACAGCTGTTTGCTTTCTCCTGGCTGACGCTGAAATACCACTTTATATAGCTGGCTGAGCAGTGCCATTTTTGCCTGCAAAACACACAGAAGTTGAGCAGAAGCAGAGACCCTGGCCAGGGTTCAAAAGACATTTCCTTGCCCATCCAGGGTCCTACCTGCAGTGATACAGCTCCGTGCCGTGCTGCTGCGGCCAGGGGCAGGATCCCACCTGTCGGGTCCACCGAGGAGGGCACTGATAAGGACGTGAAGGATTGCAGGGCTTCAGGAGCAACAGGAACAGAGCAGAGAGGCAGAAATTAAAACTGAGTGGAAAGGGAGGGCTGTTTACAGGGAAATAGCAAAGAATGATGATGGCCACAACCCTTGAGCAACAACACGGCTGTTGCCAACTTTTCGTGGCAGATAACACACGGCTGAGCCGGAGGGAGGGGAGCGAGCTGCGGCGGGCAGCGACGAGTACATGACTGCGGAGGGGCCCACAGCCCCCACCCGCCCCGATGGGGCCGCAGCACCCTGCAGCCCCCTGCCCAGCAGGCTCTGGGAAGGCAGGGAACGGCACCGGGAGAAGAGCAGGAATGGGGAAAGACAGGGTTTGCCTTCCTCTGGGCACCCATCAGCTCTTAGCCACGGCTATTTGAGAGCCCCTCACTCACAGACCCACAGCAGGGTCTTTGCTCCTGCTGTTGCTTTCCAGCAGAGGAATGTCTGCCCCTGCAAGGTGTTCCTGGGGCTCCAGTTCCCTTCTCTTCCCTTTCCCCCAGCTCCCCCACAGCCACCGCAGCCCCCCCTCGCCCCAACCAGCTCCCGGGTAGCTCCTCACCACCTCTGCCTCTGGGATGCAGTGTCAGCCACGAGGGAAACAGCAGGTGCCATCTAAAATTGCATCAGTGGCCATTATAATAATAACGGCATATTTTTGTATCAGATGTTTACCCCAGAGAAGTACCAGAGCCATTTACAGAATTATGTTATTACCGGGTTACTGAAAGTACGAGCCATGAGCACTGAGAACTGGTCCTGAAACCTCCCCTGGCTTTGTGCTGCAACTCGCAGCTCTCACAGGCAAAAGGAGTTGCTTTTAAAACTGCATGTAAGGCACCATGCACCCCTAATTCAACTGACGTTAAGCCCCCACGTGAGAAGCTTCTCTGGGTAAAACGCAGATGCTAGGAAATGCATCATTTATTACTTGTTTAAGCCATTCTGTGTATGAAAGAAACATAGATAAAACCTACTGAGACATTAAGATACCCATAAGCCATACCTCCCCCTCAGCCCTTGATTTGTTTAACTTGCCAGGGAGAGGCTCGGTCACTTCATAATTCCCCATTTCTCCCCTCATCAACAGTATATCCCCAACTGTCTTTCAGTGAGTGAGACCCTTGGAAAGGATCCTCGGGCGTCTGTCTGACTTGACCACTATAGGACTACTATAGGACATGCCAGCAGGCAACATCTTCCACCTTTTAATTTAATTCCTCATTCCTAAAAACACTACCACAGATAGTCTTCTGTGGGTGGGCACGGGCAACGTGGAGGGGTCTGCTAGCTGTTGAGCTTGAGGTTTGCAACATTTTTTGAGTATTGAAGACATTAAGTATCTCTTGGGATCGCCAAGGCTGGTGCAGGTCCATGTACAGGCTCAGCAGGGGCGAGGGGGGCAAGGCTTGGCCGTAAGCCCCAGTTTCCTGAAGCCACCCAGGAACCCTCCCACATGGTCTTGTTTGGCCCTGAACCCCCCAGAGCTCCACAGAGTTGATGGTCTGACACCCAAGAAACTGCGCGTGGGGATTAGCAGTGTAGGACTCAACTCTGTGCAATACACTGCCTATCTCTGTTGCATTTTAAGGTACAACTTAAATAGAGATTCCTATTTTCTGCCAGAAGTGGAATACCATACACCGTATTGCAACATGCTCATCCTCTTGGAAACCTTCTCTTGCCTCCCTTTGGCACTGACACCAGGCTGTCGTAGCCTGTGACAAGCTGAGCCACCAGGGTTGCACCTTGGATTTCCCAGAAGACTTATTGAGCACCATAAATTAAGCACAAGAGCAACAATTTATTCCTTTTTTGGGAAACTTTGAACGAAGGATTTTTTTATCTCCTTCAAAATATCTCTGCCGCTCCCCAGTCAGTAACAAATCCTCCCCCTCCAAAGGCAGAGGAGAACCCAACCCGCAAAGGCTGAGGCTGAGTCAGCAGAGAATTTATTTGTGCATTGCTCACTATTTATGGGGTTTTTAAATTAAGTTTTCTAATGTTAGTTAATGACCAAGTGCATTTCGTTTTCTTAAGTTCATCAATGTGCAAGTAACGAGGATTTCCAAGGCAGAGCAGGCCAGCGGTGCCCAGCCCAATGCACGGTTGCATTGGCCGTTCCCTGACGCACTGTATGGTCACACTGAAAAAATGTGTGAACATTTTCTTCCCAATCTCATCTTGCTTTTTTCCTTTTTCTTTATCATGCATTGTGAAGGTTGCTCTGACTTTTTTCACTTGAGTGTCTACTAAGAACTGTCTGTGCTCGTTACCCATTTCCCCATTTCATTTCCCTGAGTGCTGGAAGAAGAAAGCTGCCAGCAGTGGAGAGGAGAAGCTGGGGCACCCGGCCATCACCTGATCGCTGGAGTGGAAGTTTTCTCCCTTCCACAATGTCCCACAGACTCAAAGCCACCCAGGAAACAAAACAACTCAAGGGTCTGAATTTCAGGGAAACTTGAGTACCTGGAAAGATCATTATCTGGCTGCAGCTCAGAGGCACTAAATCATTAGGAGACGGCTCCTCATGTCAAAACACCTCGAGAAGTTGCAGCATTCAGCTAGGGACTGATTTGATCAGAGAAAGGATGAACACATCCTAAAAAAGGATAAAAAAACCTCTAAAAAAAACCAAAAAGCAACAACCATAACAAAAAAAAAAAAACCACAAACAGGAAATCTACTTATTTCACAGCTGTGTCTAACTTCCAAATCCACCTCCAGCTCCAACTTTTGTTTTACATCCACCCAACCCATCGGAGAATAAATCTGAGCCTTGGTGAGGCATTTTCCAGGGAACTGGAGGGGATGAGCCAGCAATTTCATGGCATATGACAGATGAGGCTTCTGCTGTGGCTGCTCCAGCCCTTATCTTCACCATCTGCCTGCAAGTAACTTAGATGCAGCGCTACCACATCTGTCATTTATTTTAACACACACGTATTGTTTATTTTGGTTTCCACGTCCCTCATTAAAGCATCGCACAGATTTTTTTTTCAGTATTATTCGATGGTTAACATTTTATGTCTGTCTATTGTTTTTCTTTCTTCAAAGACTTTTAATGAGGGAGAGCTGGACTGGAGGGCCTGGGAAAAGCTGCTGACTTTCCCCGAGGGCCAGAGCCAGGCGCTGGCGTGGGTCCCGTGCTTGGCGGGGGCAGCAGTCGGAGCCAGGCAGACCCCCCACCCCTGCACCCCGGGGTGATGCTACCAGTCCCCCATCCCAGGCGACCTGCAGTGGGACGGGCACCGGGATGCTCTGCAGGGCCCCCTGCCCTGCTCCTCCCAACCTCCCGCTGCGCTGGGAGAGAGGGCAGACTAACCCAAGGGAGGGCTAAAGAGGACAGCTTTTAAATTTTAACACTCGCATGTTTTCAAAGTAACCTAATACATTGCGGGGGGCAATTCAGACACTGCTAAGCTGAATTATTCCATTAGGCTGATTTCTACGGCTTCGGAGAACATAAATAGTATGTTTACCCATATAAAGCTATTACTAATTCCAAAGAAAGAAATCTGAAAGGTGTTTCTTTTATTCTTAGTGTTTGCAGATTGAAATTAAACCAGTGTTGTAAGCACCAAAGAAAAATAAATTAATATTTTTTTTTCATTTTCACTTTCAAACATAGTATTAAATATTAACTGAAGTGTATTTTACAAAACACATCTATCCATTTCCCATGCAGTACAGAAAGGAATGGCTTTTCATGTGCAAGAGAAGCTTTGATGCATTTAATGAAACACTGCGCTAATAAGAGCAATGGAGCAGCACCATGCGGGACCCATGTGAGGACCCTGTCCGCAGCCCCCTCGGGCAGCAGAAGCCGGCAGACCCAGGCTCACACCATCAGCACCCAGCGTTTCCCCAGAGTTTCTTTCCTACCTTTTTCAAAACCTCATTACTTTGCTAACTTGCACCTCGCATTAGGGGCTGCTCTGTACATGGCCAGGGACGAAACCTGTTTATTAAGTTTCTCTCTAGAGAAGAGGGGGGGGACATGAGCTGCTCCTTTTCCTCCTCGGGGCTCAGTCCCATGGGGGAGACCAACCCCATGAGCACCATCAGCTTCGACAACCATTGTGTTCATAACCGGCATTTGACCCTCTAATGCTCTCCCTCCCCAGCACCCATGCACATGATCCGGCGGGGTGGCTGCCAGCACCTGTCAATCGCCTGCTGGACCCTGTTTGCTATGCTTTCAGAGACTTGCTGCGCACCCCAGTTTCTCTGTTCATTAAACTATGGCCTGGAAATGCTGCTAACTTAACTCACCACAAACAAATGTGTTAGTCTATACAAACAATAAATGAGCAAGTAATGCCCCACCACTCTGACTCTCTGCTCCACTGAAGCAACCCTCAACAGCGGCTGCTCCTGTCTGTACACTGCGTTTATGTGTGAAGATGCACGGGAGACGAAAAAAGAAAAAATTCAGCTCCTGACATGGGGAAACTCATTACGGAGCTGGGGCCGGCTGGGGCTGCCTGCCCGTGGCAAACGTGCCGCTGCACGGGAGCTGCAGCCTGGGCACGGCAGGAGCAGCGGGGCTGGGGGAGGACCAGACCCTGCCCCAACAGCCAGTGGGGCTGCCTGGCACCCGGCGTGCCCTGCCAGGCGGCAAGGGGTGGCGAGGAGTTTCGGGGGGGACAGTGAGGGCTGTCACAGGCAGGAGCAGGAGCAGGACTCAAGAACATTTCTACAAGCAACACAAGCGCTGCCTGCTGCTGCTTGGCACAACCACTCTGCACGACCAGGAGCCTTCATCTCAGAGAGAAGAAGTGGTTTGGGATTTGGGGATTTTTTTGGAAGAATAGGGGCTATTTTGAACAGGGGAAGTTTTCAAGATACTCTCTGTTCAAGAGTACTATTAGTCAGTGCTTTTTGCAGGGAAACAAAAGTTTAAAGAATAAGTGTTCATTTTTGTTAATGCCAAGTTGCATGTATCTCTGCTATACCAATATTTCACTGATGTGTATGTAAATGTATGCATATATTGTTACAGGTAAAGTCTAAATATCAAATAGAACAAGAATGAGTCAATTAGCAGATTCTTTCTTTCTTATTGTTTCTTCTAAAAACGATAATGATTTCTCAGATATTCTCCATATGTGCACCACATTGGAGCGTGTGCTGTAATTTGGGCGGGATATATTGCACCTTCAGACAGTCCCAGTAGTTGAATTCCTCCTGGAAGTGCAAAAGATCATCTCAAAACATCAAGGCAAGGCTCATTTCTTCCTTCACTCACTAGCCATGGGTTTTGCTAAGAAACTAAGTAGTGCAGAAACAACGACGGATTTGGCACAGCATGGTCCTGGGTTACCGAAAACAAGCCTGGCTGTAATTAGGTCATCTGGCAGCCCTTCTGCTATAAAATATGTGTGCTAACACCACCCCATCTTCCGCCTTGCATTCACGATGCGATGCTGCAGTTCTGAGGCAGCATCAGTCAGAGCAGTAACTGGATCCAGATACCTCATCTCATAATTTAGCTCGTTTTCATCCTGTGGGAGTGATCCTGCTGGTGTAAACATAAAGTGCTTGCAAACAGCAGCAGCACTTCTAATGCCATGGCCAACAGCCAGCGTCCCTTAACGTGCAGCTCAGCCCCCAGCACGGTACTCGCAGCAGTTGCTCAGGGACCAAAGGCACATTGGCCGTTATCGCTACTCTGGGCTTGAGATTTGCTTCATTAGTTTTTTTTAAAATTGAACCATGAAGATATAAATAGGAGAGCCAATCTGGCCAATTAGCCCCTGGAAATATGAATTATACCAGCCATGGTGTAATATACTGAAAGCAACACCCTGGTTTGGACAGAAAGATAATGAAAAATGGCTTGATAGCGCTTCCCCTCATAACTAGAATGAGGTGTTGTGTCTTAAGTAAGTAACATAAAATTAAGAGAGAGAACTTCTAAGAAGAACACTTATATTCCTGAAAGACATTGACTGAGGCAGACCAAGCCCCCCCAACTTGGGGGTCTGCAGCCCACAAAATGCCCATTTCAGCAGAGCTTCCCTCTGTTTCCAAAACACAGATCCACATGATGGCTGGGGGGGATGAAAGCAACACAGAGTTGTGATAGTGAGATAGACCATGGGGTTTGGAGATGAGGTGGTTAGTCAATACTGAAGCTAGGCAGGAGAGGTCATTGCCCAAGAACGACTTCCAAGAGGAAGGTGCTCTTTGGTGGTGGCTCCCTTTTGCCGTAAGCAGCAGCGATGCACACCAAAGTGCTCATTCTGGCTGAACACCTTCTGGGGCCAAGATCCCTGTGGGAAAAATCCCGTATGTCACCACGGATGCTCCAGTGAGAATTTCTGAAGACACAGCTAACATGACGTTTAGTTATTTCCATGTACTAAAGATATGCGTAGAAAATACTGGAAATTTATAGTGCTTGTACGAAAGCCCAAGGAACAACTTGCCCTGTGCTGCTAACATGATCCTCCAAAGCAGCAGACATGAAAGGGTCCGGAAACAAGCACGACGATGATTAATGGAATGAAGGACTCCTGTGGCAGAAAGGGTGGAGGAATGTTTCCTTGGGATCACCCTTCCTTTTTAAGAAACATAAAAACCGCAGGACTCTCCAGCGTCATTGTTGTGCCTCTTCCCGCAAGGTTTCTTCCAGACCTGTTCAGACGGGGCACCACAGCCTTGGTACTGCTGCAGGCAGTGAGGGCAGCTCTATGGGGAACAGCCCCCCAGGGCGGGGGGTTCCTCCCAGCCGTCTGCACTGCTTGATGGGAGCCTTCAGCCAGGCAGCCCCTTCCTCCTCCACCTCCCAGGGATCAGACCCAAGCCCGCCCCACGTGCTGGGGAATAGCCCCCATGCATCCCCATCTGGGCGAAAACAAACACCACTCTGATAGTAAACGGAGTGGCTTCATACCGGTTAAAGTGAGGTAAAGACACTGACCCACTAATTATGACTGCAGAAGAGATTAATGCAATAGTCCTGGAAAAAGTTCGTGTGACACACAGTAAACCAAGTGGTTTCCAGATTTGCTCCATTTCATTTAAAAAACAAACAAATAAAGAAACAATTTTTTCCTCCTTCAGAGCCAGTACCCAAATGTCTCTTCAGCAAGGCGGAGGGACAAATGTAACTTCTAGAAGTCTCTCTTGAGAAGAAAAAAAATACTTTTATTGAAAGAACTGAGAGCGCCATAATTTATTTTTTTATAGAATTCTGGCTTTGCATACACAAACCGATGCTCGGGTTTGTACGTGTGTTTATTACACTCAGGAAACATTCCTGTTAAATCAGCCAAATAAAAGAGGAGAGAGGTCATTCCACATGAATCAGAGTCTGAGCTGTGACTGCCGTACAGAAACCTGGGCCAGTCGAAGATGTTTAGTGCATTGGGGAGGGAGTGTGCCAGTGTTAATAGGTGCTCTGACTTTTCACCTTTCATTCTAATATCCAAAGCAAGTAACTGAATTTACCCCAATTTTATGATTTTTTTTAAAAGAATTTTTAGGAAATAGTAATGTATTTCCCCCCCCAAGAGCTCAGACTGCTCTAGCCATGTATTATTGCTGCAGAAGCCAACCATAAAAATTTAAAATGAGTCTCCTGAGGTTAATGAGTTACCCTAGCGCACATGGGAGAAAAACGAATCCAAATATTGCCACTGCTAAATACGTGGTTAATCACAGTTGAGGCCTCTGGTGCTCACCCATCCCGCTCATACCTGTGTTTCCAGATCTCACCCTCCGTGTGAAGGAGGTTTGCCCACACCACGGGCCCTGTGGGCAGACCCTGGGTACCAACATCGGGTTTGGACTCCTCAGGATGCCTGAGCCCTGCCCGCAGGGAAGCAGTCCAACACCCATTGCTGCTTCACTCACTATTAATAAGCTGTCTTTAAAATTACAGCGCATGTGGTATCTCACAAAACACCAGTATTTCTGCTCACATCTGAATCTACAGGCACTTTGAATGTGCATTCAGAATTTAAAATATCAAAGACCCTAAAAAACAGCTGTTGAGAGTTGTCGTGTGAATACATCAGCCTAACATTAACTCATGCAGCTTCCAAAGATATGGAAATATAAACAGATTTAACAAAATTCTAACTCCCTGTCACAGTTATGCTGTGTATTTGGTTTTATGCAGTTTTATTTATCTCTGCACAATAGCACTTAAACCTAAAAAGAGAGCTCAAGCAGGAACTAGTTACCCACACTTCTATGCGTTTATTTATGTGCACGAGTATTGATTATTTAGCAGTTAGCCAGTTGCTATGACGCCAAACATCACTGATCTACAAGCAAACAAGTGCTCTTTCCCATAGTTCATAAATACCAATTATGGCAGAGCAGCTCAAAATGTTCCATTCAGATAATCTCATCCAATTTCTCCCCCATCTTCTCTCTATATGACATTCTTTGCTTTCCATTAAAAAATTACCTTTTTAAACTACCTTTTTCCATTTTACTCAATCTCCAAAAAGCAATCCATTTACAAATGTGTCACCATTTCATGGTCTGTATCTCCGGCAGCCAGGGACTCCATGATGCACCGGCATCTCCTGCACCGGCCTGGGGAGATGCAGAGCCAGCACCTCACAGGAGATACCTTCAAGCTCGCAGTGCGAGCCCCGGTCCTGCCGAGCACAGCAAGGGAGTTTGGGAGGGCGGGGAGGGGAGTGGGCGTGGAAAGGGGAGCTGAAGCTGCAGTGCTGCTGAAAGCTTTTAACAATTTTTAAAAGAGTAAATTACCCAGAAATCAAAATAATGGTGCTTGGGTTAAAATACTGCCACAGCAATCTGAACCGAAGCTGCTACACCCTCAGATTTAAAGCTTGCAGTAGCCTGTGCCACCAATTTAAAGCTAATAGAACAATAAAAAGGACTAAGAGTGTTCATTAGGGCATGCATAATGTGACTAGTGCTCCGTCCACCTGGACACCTTGCACAGCCCAGCCCAGCCCAGGAGCCCAGGGAGAGCCGGGGCTGCCGGCAGGGCAGGGTTACAGTGCTGGAAGTTCCCCAGAAATGAGGGCATGGAGCGTTACGACACTTTTTTAAGGCAGAAAGAAAAAAGGCACACACATGCGTTTCTTCTTAAAAGCAACGCCCTGTGTGCAAAGTCAAACCTGGCTGAAGGGAGCTGGCTGGTGGAGTGCCACATCTTTGTGATCAGAGAGGTCAAGAGAAAAACAGATGAAAGACCATCTCTAGAGTCCCAGGAGCACAAGACCAGGTGTCTGAGAGCCTCACCAGAGACACAGGAGCTGGAGGCAGGTGAGGGCAGAAGGCGAATTTGGGAGATGAATACACAGCCCGCCTATTAGCACATGTAACCAGTGCTTTGAACACATCCAAGATGATGAGCTCAGACTTCATCAGTACCAAGACACTAATAACAGCATCTGGTGAAAATTAAGTCATCTCTACATCTTCCAGCCACTGATCTGTAGGTCTGTGTTTTTCTCAGCTTCTGGTCAAAGCAGAATACCTGATAAACCTAACCAGTCTGGATCATGTAGAGGATGGGTAGAAACTCAATAAATAAATAAATAAATAAATAAATAAATAAATAAATCCCTACCAATTGATGCCGCTACGCTGTCATTTCCAAATTCACTTACTCTTATTTCCTTTCCACTTCACCTCATGACATTGAAGCCATCTCACAGATCTGACTCCATCACTGTGCTTGTACTGTGATCACAGTCCTCATGGGTTGGAAAAGGGCAATTTTTTAAGTGTAAGACTATCTTTCAAGATCACTCAGCCATACGAAAATGGCAAATCAGCAGATATCTGTCCTCCCCCAACGTTAGAGACTGAAAAACAATCAGGTGAATAATCACATCAATACAGGACTCGAACAGTGTCTCATAGAAGCACACACCCCCTACGCCTTTTAACCTCAAACCTCTAAGAAATGGTCTAACTTAAACTCGGTAACTTGAGATATCCTTTAGAGTTTATTTCTTCTGTCCAGGCTGGAAGGTCATTGCTTCTAATTTTACAAGATGCAGGATGGAGGAGGGGAAGTAAAGAGTCTGTTGACATGGGAATAGTTTTAAAGATATTCCAGAGCTGTGTTCTGGTGAGATTCAACTTATTTTTTAAGCACCAGTAGATCGTTTTTGTCATTATAAATCAACAACAGAGTATTTGGTTCAACAAGATCTGTGTACAGTACTGGTGATGGAAAGCAGTGAAGAAAGTTGTTTAAAATAAAAAAAAAAAATCCAAGTTTTTTCATACTGGTAGCAAGCCAGGTTACATTCTCTGAAATATCCTGCCAAGATATACAATATATGACAGTCTCAGCTTCCAGAAATTCAGAAGACCCGGCAGCCTGCAGTACTGCTGTGGCCTGAGCACATGTCACAGAGCGTGTGAGATACAGAGGACCAACGTGGACCTCGTGGTGGGTCTCAGAGCCCAGAAGCTGGTGGGTCTCCTTGGCATGTTGGGAGCTCAGATGCCAGGGGCCAGCATGGAGGAAAGCCAAGGGCACAGGTGGAGATCACGGCAGTGCTCACAGGGAGGGGTTCCCAGGGCCATCGCCCTGTGCTTGCGGCACAGTGCCTGCTGAAGGGGCTGCCCTGCTCCACTGGCCATCGTCCTGCTGCTCCCCAGCTGAGCACTGGCCGGGGCTGCGACAGCCATGGGAGAGCTAGATAGAGTAGGAGAAGCGGCTGTCAGGAACTGGGGCTCCAGGAAATCTGTATGGCCCAAGTGGGGAAGCCAGGAGAGCAAATGTCCCCACGCAGGTCTCATCCTCACCCAGGAAGGAGCAGCAGTGCTGGAGCAGCACCAGCCCACGCCAGCCAGGGGGTGTTTAGAAGGGAAGACATCTCCAGCTGTGCAAACATCCTTGTTCTGCATTTCTCTGGCTCTGAAACCATGTCCTTGCTCCACCGGGAAGAGGACAGAGAGGAGCTCAGATCCAGGACTCACATCATGGGAAGGGGTGTGTTTACCTGCCAGAAGCGCTATCAATGTCATATAAGCCCTCCCAGTTAATTTTGGTTTATTTAATATTTAATAAAGTCTGTCTGGAGTCTGTGTGCCAGTTTTTCTCGGTAAAGCACAGATTTTTGAGCAAATTTTCCATTCACAGCTGTTTACTTGGAGTTCAGCACACCAGGGCGAAGAGGTTAAAGTTGAACGTGTGAGAAAGATAATGCGAAGTTCTTCCACTAAACTGCTTTGAACAAGAGGCTTGATGACTCCTTTCTCCCCACAAAAGTTTGCTTCTTCACAAATAGCTTTTCTTTGGAGGACAAAGTACGAAAAGCCTTAGAAAAGCTAAAGGGAGTGCAGCTCTGTATGTGTCTGTAACCTCACATGAGAAGAGAGGTGCGGTTTGAGTTAGAAGGTGGTGTGAAGATCAGCACACCTCTGCATTGGTGGTAGCCCAGGACCCCCTAAACCAGGGTGGGCATCTTTAGTCATGAGAAAGTGATAACTAAACTGATTTGTAGCTTTGCTCGCTCGTTGGTCTTTCCAGCTTTGTGCCACGCACAGCTTGGGCTAAACCTGGACCTCACCTCAAATCTGAAAACACGCCAGATGCATTTCACTGAGCTTTGTGACCTGGGCTGGTCAGAGAGCGCTGGCTGGCAGGGTGATGCTGCCCAGGGCCACTGAGCATCAGCACTGGCAGTCCTGGCCTCACCCTTGCTGAAGGCTTTCCCCAACGCACAGCGGGAAGGGGAAGCTGAAGCAGCTCTGGGAAGTTGCCACCAGTAAAAAAAAGGTCAAACTTGCCACCAATGGTGATGGACACCCTACCCTCCCCTCCCACACACCACGGTGGGTCTCGTCTGGTTATTCACTCACAGAGCTGTTATATGGAGCTTCCTTGGAGAACCTGGAGAACATCTACTACCCCTCTGGGTGGCCGCCGGAGCAGGGCCAGCTGTTGCCTCCTGCTCAGCTCACACACAGCCATGGGTTTGAGCACTCCCTGCATTTTGCTGAAATGACACCAAACACCCACCATGAAAATACGTTTTTCAAAGCGCTATCAGCTTGTTTAAATACATGATTAATCTGAGCAAAATGTTGTTCCTATTGAGACAAGCTGAGAAGAACCATAAACTTCAAGAGGCAACTTGTGAGATTGCAGAAGTGGACAGGACACAGGCAGGACCCTCATATTTCATCATCCCCGGCCTCTTCTGCAGCTGCTGCCAAGAGCCACCTCTGAACGCCAAAAACACCGAGTCAGGCTTGCCAGCACTCGCCAGGGCCACAGAAGTGTTCAGAGCTCCAGAGGACTTTTGCCCTCAGAGCCTCGGATGTGTGCTTGGACTACCTTTTTTTCTGAAGACACAATGTTTAAATTTAATTTTATCATTTAATGCAAATACATGCTGTGGGCAAGCTGTTCTTATGGAGCTGCAGGATGGGAAACAAGGAGCTCTGTGGATGCTGAGCGCTACGGACGGGCAGCTAAGCAGCGTTGACCACGCTTTTCACAGAGGTGGGGAAAAAGCACAGGTTAAAAAAAACCCAGCTTGTTTAGAGAGAATGCTGTTCCCCTTCAGTCATCAAAACAAGGGCCAGAGTTTTAAAAGCACTCTGAACTGATCTGTTGGGTACCTGTAAGGTCTCACAGCAAAGGGGAGCACCCGGGTCCCCCCTGAACCCCGCCATGGCCAGACCCGCCGCCTTCAGAGGGGAATGTTTTAACCATTTCACTTCAGAATTCAGATCCTCTGGCTTGCAACAAGCATTGAAGGAACAAGTCTAAGGAGAGGGGATGACTGTTCTCCTCACTCTCGCAATAAACCTTAAAGAAGTGAACTGAAAAGTACCCAGCTAACCCCGACTCCCGCATCTCGTGGGCAGGCAGCGTCTCTGCAGTGCAGGGTTGTGTACAGCAAGCTCTGCAGAGGCGGATGGATGGACGGACTCTGCAGCCTCCCTCGCCACAGAGCCGAAGTTTTCATTGCCTGCCCAAAGCACCGCCTGTCACCTACGGGGACATCCCCTGGGCAGAACTAGGTGTTGATGCAGACACTCTGCTGGGCAGGGGGGTAAAAAAAGATGAAATAATAACTAAAAAAACCAAACGTGCCTGAACCCAGAGGCAAGCAGGCTGCAATAGCACCATGCCAGCATGAACTGGAGTCAGTATAAGTTTTCTGCTTTACTATGATTTTGCCATCATTATCAAATCATAAAAAATGAAAACATCTGAAAGATAACTTGTGCATGCTTGGGAGCATTTTGTACATACAGGTTTTTGCGTTTGCCTTTTTCCAGTCAATATTTACTTCTACATACTTGTCAGCACAGTGGGTCAGCATTACCAATACACATTTGATGTCCTGTTCAGGAGCACTAACTCCCCCCTTCACGCACACCAACATCCCCACACAGATGCTCCCCAGCTGAGTTGAACATCACCAGCCAGTGATGAGGTCATCTGGATCCTGCTCTGCAGATCTCAAACCTGGGATGATCACGGAGATTAATTTCCTTACTTTATAATTGACCAATAAGAAAAAACACCTACCCAATTTGGAAAAGAAATTTCCATATACACAAGTTTTCCAGAAAAAAAAAAAGAATTTGTTAACATACGTCACTTCTCTCTGTTTGTATTTCACAGAGGAAAATTTTCAAAACAACTTTGACTTTTATTAGCGGACAAACATTATGAACATTGGTTTTTAATAATTTTTTTAAAAATGAATCAGCTGTACCATTTCCAGTCTCAGTCCGTATCCTCAGAAGGGAATCTATAAATACCTTCAGAAGATGACTTTGGGAACCAAGAACTGAGGATTGATTTGAAACAATTTTTTTATACACTCGGGGAAAATGAAAATCCCAGGCTTATAAGGATATTTCATGTTGGAAGGGACCTCAGGAAGTCTCCAGTCCAACCTCCCACTCAAAGTAGGGTGCTCTGAGATGCTCAGGACTTTACCCAGTCTGGTCTTGACAACCTCCAAGGATGGAGACTGCACACCATCTCTGGGCAACCTGTGCCACTGCCCAACAGTCTGCATGGGGAGAAAGGTTTTCTTTATGTCCAGCCTGGACCTCTCTTGGTTCAACTCACACCGTCCCATGTCCTCTCATCCCCCCCATGCACCGCTGTGAAGATCCCAGCTCTGACCACCCCCTCTAGGCTGTTGCAAGGTCCCCAAATCCACCCCTGCTCTGGAGCTGAACAAACCCCGCTTCTTCAGCCCCTCCTGGCATGGCCAGTGCTCCAGCCCCTGGCCATCCTGGGGGCCTCCACCAAACTCACACCAGTTTACTCCCATCTTGCTTGTACTGGGGGGCCCAAAACTGGAGGTGGTGCTCCAGGCGCAGTCTGACAAGGGGGATGATCACCTCCCTCTGTCCCTGGCCGTGCTCCTCTTAACATACACTGGGATGCCGCTGGCCTTCCTTTCTCAGCTCACTTTAATCAAATTACACACATATAACATCTTTATCTGATATGGAGCCATTCTCAACCCCTTGTCCATTGCAAAATAAGATGTTGTCCTGACAATTGATATACTTTGAAATCTGACTGATAGGAATTAATGGCTTGCAGGAATGCAGAGCTCTCCCAGGCATTTCAAAGACAGTTTTCTGTGTCTAGTGCCAGCTGAGGACTACGAGACATTGCTCACACATGCTGAGCACCAGTCTCAGCTCTGTTTTGGTTCCTGCACTTAGGGACCCACTCCGGCCACCAAAGCCTCACTGGTGCTGCAACATCTACGTGAGGTTACAGCACAACCCCTCTCCAACATAAACTGCAAATATTAAAGAGCATGAACTCTGAGGCTGAAACCTGGGCCCCGAAAAAGAAAATAAATCCCAGCAGTCTGTGCTAATTCTGTTTGCTTCAGCAGCTCTGCTTTGGAGAAAACATTCCCTGCAGTGGACGAGAGCCTGGAGAGGGGCTGCAGCCCCAAGCTATGATATCTGAAAATGTCCGGACTCTTCCACTAACATTAGCTTCTCTTCTTTGTCATATATTCAGAAAATTAATCTTCCAAAAACCTTAGATTTTGTATTAGCTCTTTCTCTAGAAGAACATGACAGAGACATCTATGTGTACCCACATCTAATCCTCAGCAATCCCCAGCAGGCTCTTCCCCTCCAGCACTTTCTTGGAACATCTCTCAGCACACCCAAAAGCCTTCCCTTTCACTCATGCAGCACTTGAGGAGGAGAGAGACCATCCGCAGGGGCTAAAGTCAGAAAAGCAGAATGAATTCATGGGCTGTGGGGCTGCTCCGAAGCCTGTCGCGCTCTGCCGCTTCCTCAGGGCATGGGAGCGCCTGCTCCTGCACCACTTATCTTGGTAGATAAGAGAGAAAAAAGAAGCAACACTGAGTAGAGAGAAAGGGGACACAAGCCCTCCCCAGCTGCCTGAGTGTCACAGCATGCACTGGCGGTTGGTATCTCACTGAAGCAGGGTGTCCAAAATCTTCACCCCATCACTGCCCCAGCAGAGGTGGTAGATGCTGCACGCAGATGGGGCAGAGGAGAAGCAACTCCAGTGCTACCTCGTGGCTGGCAGATGAAGAGCAGAGCGAGTCAAGGCTTAGGAAATGGAGAACTGAAAACAGGTAGGCTCAACCCACACTCTCTGAATCAACATTTTTGGTTTTCCTCTCTCCTTTCTTCCTGCTTAGCTTGTAATCCCGGGGGTGTTTCAGACAGTGACTTTGGGTTTGGCTCTTTAAAGGCAAAGCATCATTAGCGAGTGATGTACCTAGAGCTCCAGACGTCTCCTGAGTCAGCCCGTGCTCAGCGTCTGTGCGGCAGTGGGTGACCCTGACGCAGAGCTCAATTCTTGCAGGGGGAAACATTCTCAAATTAGGAGTGGGGACCTGGCTCCTTACCAGTCAGCAGGCAGGTGAAGGTGTCCTGGTTTTGGCTGGCATGGTTTAAATTTTCTTCCTTGTAGCTGGCATAGTGCTGTGTTTTGGATTTAGTATGAGAACAATATTGATAACACACTGATGGTTTACTTGATGCTAAGCAGTGCTTACACTCAGTCAAGGGCTTCTCAGCTTCTCATGCTCTGCCAACTGAGCAGGCTGGAGGCGCACAAGAAGCTGGGAGGGGGCACAGCCAGGACAGCTGACCCAAACTGACCAAAGGGCTATTCCATACCATATGACGTCATGCTCAGTATATAAACTGGGGGGAGTTGGCCAGGGGGGAGAGAACCACTGCTCAGGAGCTGGCTGGGCGTTGCTCAGCGGGTGGTGAGCAATTGCATTGTGCATCACTTATTTTGTGTATTCTATTATTATTATGGTGGTGGTGGTTGTGGTTGTTGTTGTTATTATTATTATTATTATTATTATTGTTATTATTATTTTCCCTTCCTTTTCTGTCCTATTAAACTGTCTTTATCTCAACCCACAAATCTTTTTTTTTTATTTCCTGATTCTCTCCCCCATCCCACTGAGGGGGGAGTGAGTGAACAGCTCTGTGGTATTTAGCTGCCTGCCAGGTTAAACCACAACATAAGGGAAAAGCATCCTGCTGAGTGTCAGGAAAGTGCATACACAGGAATACAGAAGTACTAATTTATCTTTTTTTAACAGCATATTAACTAAAACCATAGTAAGTTAGCTTCTCTCTTATTTTATGCCAAATCTGGTATAAAGTTACAACTGTGCATTGTGGTACATCTGACCAACACACTTTATGCCACATCCTTCCTCACCCAGTTGTTAAGGCTGAATTATTTTTGTGCTATCCCTTCAAAGAGTAACAGGAACAGAAATTCTCAGCACAAAGCTAACGTGCATGACTCCGGCTCTGCTGTCAGCTTTTACGCTCCCCCTCCTCAAGCACAGTTTTTCTGGATTCAGCTGTGTGTCAGATACACACTTCACCAGTAAGTAAAGGAGAAGATGATAGAAACATGTTTCAGGACAATGATATTCTCCTGATTTGTAAATAACAATCAGGTTTTGTATTTTCTTTGTATTAATACAGGCTGAGAGAGTTGGGGTTGTTCAGCCTGGAGAAGAGAAGGCTCCGGGGAGACCTTTTTGAGGCCTTTCAATATATAAAGGGGGTTTATAAGATGGAGAAAGACTTTTTACCAAGGCCTGTATTGACAGGACAAGGGGCAATGGTTTTAAACTGAAAGAGGGTAGGTCTGTGTTGGACCTAAGGCAGAATTTTTTTACTGTGAGGGTGGTGAGACGCTGGAACAGGTTATCCAGAGAAGTTGTGGATCACTGGAAGTGTTCAAGATCAGGTTGGATGTGGCTTAGAGAAACCTGATTTAGTGAAAGATGTTCCTGTTCCATGGCAGGGGGGTTGGACTAGATGATCTTTACAGGTCCCTTTCAACCCAAACCATTCTATGATTCTATGATTCTGATTAACATACATATTTTTGTTATATGCATTTATCTATTTCTAGCAGAAAATTCATTTCCTTGGCTACCCCTAGACTACCAGCAGTGGGTAAGTTTCTTGTGTTTCCACAAACTGGATATATTTTGGAAATTCCAAATTTTATTTTTTCCCATGAACAACAACAAGCACATTTCATTCCAAATGAGGATTGTTTTTACTGTACCCTATGCAAAAATATTCCGCAGTCACATCAGATCCCTGTCAGTTTTGGGAGAAGAACAATTTCACCCAAATAACAGTGTAAGGAAGATATTCTTTCACATCAAACAGAACAAATGAGTAAACCTGCCAACCTGAAAGTACGCAAACAGCAGTTGCAAACGATAAACAATTAAGTTACGTAGCTAACATCCCTGGCCTCACCCTGTTTGGTACATTTTAACATGCAGCAGGAGAACCTGATCCCGCTCCAGCCAGCGGCAAAGCTCCCTGCAGCTGGAGCGCAACCAGAGCTGCAGCACAGAGGCTGGGATGCGTCTGCACCGGGGAGCCGTGCTGGCGAGCTCCATGAGCCCGGCCACCTCTGGCAAGGGCCATGCCTCCTTCCTGGCACGGGGGCACAGTTAGTCCCCCAAACCTGCCTGTGTAAGTGACCCGGGGCATTACAGGGGACCACCAGGCTCTCCCGGCAGCCCCTGCCTCCAGCTGGCCGGCAGCAGCAGCAGCAAGCTCTCACCTGCATGTTGCCCACCTCACAGCTCCGCCGCAGCCCTGGCTTCCCCAAAAAGATTCGCAAGCAAAGCTGGGTGCCCTGGGAAGATGGCAGCACTGCTTGGGAGCTGCAGCCTGCGCTGAGCCCCTGCTATTGCCACTCCTGGGGACTCACCGCCAAACATCGCCTTTCCAGAAGCAAGAAAACCCACTTGTCACGCACAAGTTTGGTGGGAGCTGGTTTTGCCTCGGCAGTGTGCCTTGCTTTTCCGAAAACAGAGCCCACAAAGGCCAAATTATCTCCGCTTAATCCACGGGATTTTGGGAGGGCTGCCTGCGCCAAGCTCGGGGCGGGCGCACTGAGCACAGGAGCGTGGCCCCATGCCATGACACCCCAGCCACGCCAGAAACCACGGCACAAGGGACCTGGAGAATGTGCCATGTGAAGTCAGGGGAGCTCTGCTTGGAGCCAAAAGGGACCCCAAATCCCAGGTCTTTACTGAAAAATAGCTCTCCGGACACAGTGGGGCTCTGCATTTACTGTGTCTGCATTGTTTTACCTGCAAACTCAATGGATGATCCGACAACAAGAGGGTTTGTCCCTGGTCTGAGCACTGACAGGAGTTATAACGACTGGGGACCAGTTCAAACCCAGCTCCCATCTGCAGCCAAGCAGCTTATGCTCTTACACAAGCCTGGAAAAACATATCTGCCTTCTGACCCCTGAGACACAGTTTAAAAGTATAGGTTATTAAATTGCATATTTAATGACTAAGTCCAGAGGCCCAACACTAATGTTTTCGTTTTAAGGACTAAACCAGAGAAGACAAATTGCAGTGCCTTGGTGCTTTTTTTTTTTTGTAAGGCAGGGAGCCATGAGAGTAAAACAACCAACTGACCACGAGATGTACCTGGCACTCATGGTTGGCAGCCGCAGAGGAGGCTGGGGCATCCCTGCACAGCTGGGGGGCAGCAAGGACCACTGCAGCACCCCACGGCTGCTCTGCTCCCCTGAGACCTTTATGAACCTCACCCAAGTACCCCAGCATCCCACCTCCCCAGCACCACGGATCCAGGCCTGCCCTTTGCTGTGGGCTCAGGAGACCTCCTTTTCTCCACCCCAGCATCACCAAAACCCACCACCATGACGGGGCTTTGTTTGTGGTCTGTTCCTTGTTAAAGAGAAATGGGGATTACCTTTAACAAGTCCACTGGAGGATCACAAGTTGCGCCAAACGAGGCTAATGCAGTTTGTTAAACAAATCCAGCTGAAGATGTGCCAATATTCACTCAATATTGATAAAATAAATGTTTTAAAGTGAAAAGTACATGTATGCAATTGTTTTATGGAGACGTTTTAATCAAAACACTGGAGCAGGTCCCCAGGCAGGCTGTGATGTCCCCATTGTTGGGGATGCTCAAGCCTGCCTGGCAGGGCAGGACCCAGGGGTCTCCAGAGGCCCCTGCCCACCCCAGCCTTCCTGCAGTTCTCACTTGGCCATGCTTTTCTTTGCTACCTCTTGCCCGGAACCCAAGACCTGCCTCGATGGCACACAGCGGCTGTGCCTGCTGCAGCCCCGTCCCCCTCGCAGCGCGGGGTCCCCTGACCCCATCGGCTGCCCCTGTCCAGCCAGTCCAACGGAGCGGCCAGCACCACAGCCAAAAAGCTTTGCCGTGTGAGCCGAAAGCAGCACCCCTAAACCCACAGCAAAGCTCCTCAACAGAAGTGACAGGCACCCGCCCTTTGGAAGTGCAGACACAGATTTTCCAGCTCAGCTAAGGAAATCCCAGTGGGTATCCCACCTCCCCTGCAGCCATTCAGAGCTGTAGCTTTTATACTGCAAAAAGTGGAAGTTTTCATAGTGAAAGCTTTTATATGCCCTAAGTAGTGAGTAAGCTGGGTAGCGAGTGGCTGTGGCATCAGAGTCCAGCCCAGTTGCAAAGCACCTCTGAAATGCAAGCGCGGAAGCAGCTGCTCGGTGCTGAGCTCCCTGCAGCTGCAGGCTCCAGCTCAGCGCTGACCCGTGGCACCAGCATCATTATGGGCCGGGCTTTCAGAGTGTACCGGGGCCTCCAGGAGAGATTTGCAGGGGTATGGAAATGATATAAATTAGAGAAATGAAACAGCTCGTTAAACACAGATAATCTGATGAATAATAGCCTCTTGGAGGAGTATAAAATAGCAGTAATTCATTGTAGTGAAAATTATTTTCTTAAAGGGAGGTGCAGTAAGGACTGTAACACAGCCAGGGAAAAACACAACATAAAATACAGCCTAAGCCATAACAACCATCAGTGCATCCCTCACCCCCGAAACTGTTCAGCACCTTTTTTCCACTCCATTCCTAAACACAGCTTCACGCGCCTCTTCCCTGCGGTGCCCGGGGGTGCTGGGGGTGTTCCACTGCAGCATCGCCAGGGCGCATGGGCAGATTCCTGGTATTTCAGTGGGACTGCAGTGCACGTGAGAGCAACACTTTGGCTGCTCCACATGATAAAGTAATTACATGATTACAGCCAGATCCAGAAGATTGTGAGTGGGACGATACCTGAAAACCTCATTCTCTGATCTTTTCAACTTGAACCAGGCATATTACAAAGGCATGTTTTAAATAATTGCTTTGCTTCAGCAGCCATGGGAGCAGTGAATTCTTCAGCGCTTTACACTAGTTTTGGTGCACATGCCGTAGTAAACTACATCATCTTAGTTGGAATATATGAAGACAAGCAGGCAAGCAGTAAATATACATTATTGCTCTACGAAACGAGATAAACGTCTCTAGGAATATATACATGGCCTTTAACAAAAGTTAGCATCCACCCAGTCTGAAATGCAGAGTAATTATTTTGTGCATGTCAAGAATGCCTCACTCTTTATTCCATCTATTTTTATCCTTCTTCTCCCACCACTATTTTTATAACTTCTAATGATCATTTGAAAATAGGAGTTTGTGTTAGAAACGAGAAGAATGTTCAACATAGCAACAAGGAAAGGTATAGGATAAACATGCTGCTCTGTGGAGATTAAGTGTGGAGGGCTGTCTAGACAGCTAAATTCCTATGGATTTCATTTATCGGGTCCATCATGCCAAGATCTCTTTCGTTTCCAAACAAGGTCTGGCAAAACCTTCACCCCACTGCAGCGCCCAGGCTCTCCCTTCGGCTCTGCAGCTCCTCAGCCTCGGATGCTCAGCGAGCGGAATCCTCTCGTCCTCCGCCTCGGAAAGCCACTGGACAGAGTTTAGGGTAATGCGTGCAAATGCTGATACCCACTGTGCCTTTCAGCATCCCTGCCTCACAGCGCTCAGTCACCGTCCACTAAAACCAGAGGCTTCTTTGCTCTGACCTGTAGGACACATGTGGGGTTCATCACAGCAGCATTCCAGCCTGGCAGAAGTCCTTCACAGGAAATCACATTTCACGGATCTCCTCAGTTGTAGCTCCTCAGAGTGTGTTTCCACTGTAGCACATAAATGTCTTTCTTTCTCATTTATGTTAAGTAATTGAGGAAGTTGTTGCTTCGTGTCCCAACGGTCAAGAGATTAACAAAAGCCCGCGATTTATATGCAGCCTTATGTCTATCACATTATCAAATTTTGAGATACTTGCACAAAGTCAGCTCAGCCTTCTGTAAAGCTGAGCAATAATACAGTATTCATAATCTCATCATATTTATTTAAACTTTTCAATTAAGGAATCCTGGGAGTAGGGTTATGGTAAACCCCCCCCAGCTCAGAGCGTCAGCCTGGGCGAAGGGGAGGTGGCACTGTGTCTGGCTGTCGTAGTTTAACCCCAGCCAGCAACTAAGCCCCACACAGCTGCTCTCTTACTCCCCCTCAGTGGGATGGGGGAGACAATCAAAAGAAAAAAAAAAAAAGGTAAAACTCGTGGATTGAGATAAAAGCAGTTTAATAAGTAAAGCAAAAGCCGCACACACAAGCAAAGCAAAACAAGGAATTCATTCACTACTTCCCATCGGCAGGCAGGTGTTCAGCCATCTCCAGGGAAGCAGGGCTCCATCACACGTCATGGTTACTTGAGAAGACAAACGCCTTCACCCTGGACATCCCCCGCTTCCTTCTTCTTCCCCCAGCTTTATATGCTGAGCATGACGTCATATGGTATGGAATATCCCTTTGGTCAGTTGGGGCCGGCTGTCCCAGCTGTGTCCCCTCCCAACTTGTTGTGCACCCCCAGCCTGCTCGCTGGTGGGGCGGGGTGAGAAGCAGAAACGGCCTTGACTCTGTGTAAGCACTGCTCAGCAATAAAGAAAACATCCCTGTGTTATCAACAGTGTTTTCAGCACAAATCCAAACCATAGCCCCATACGAGCTACTATGAAGAAAATTAACTCTATCCCAGCAAAAACCAGCACACTGACATTCACAGAAATGTCCAAAGATGCTGGCATGAGGGCTTAACACCCTGATCTAATGCATGCAGGGTTTTCCAGCTGCAAAGCAAATCTGAAATACTGAAGCCCCTCAACTTGCCTGTTGCAGACCCCCAGCTTGCATACTGGAGCACACAGTCAGCCTCTTTGCTGGCAGAGCGTGTACCCACGTGGAGCAGGTTACGGCATCACGAACTCCGTGCCGTATTCAACAGTGGAAACCTCAGAAGAGTGTCAGGAAAATAAGGATTTGACTCTGAATCTTGTCTATTAAAAATTATTGCTAGTCTTCAGTACTAGGGATCAATCAACAAGTCCATAAAGAATTAGTAATAAATTAATTAGCTCTTTATTTGCCTGTAAGACAAGGATGTTTACGGAGATACAGATGATTTATTGGGCCATGACAGTCCCAACTTTTTAATGAGAAGCTACTTAATAACTTTTTATGGTCTGCTTATAAAAGCAGCGAAAACAGTGATACGGTAGCACTACAAGAACAGTATTGCTGCTGTAGTCTAGGGATGATCTTGGCACTTCCCTTCATATCTACAGAAGTCAATTCAAAAAAAGACTGATTGAACAAAGAAAAAGATCAAGCAAAGGAAAAACGCCACTGGTAGTTGCACTAAAGAAATTTACTCACACACAAACCAAACAAAAAAACCCATTGTATTTGACCTGAAAGAGAAGCTGGACAAACCAAAGCCACCTAAAAACGATTTCTCCACATATGTCATTAGCAAAATTACTACTGTTTGTACAGACGCATGGGAACAGGAGGGTACAGGAGCATCTTTGTACCTACAGCAGCCAGCCAGATCAGTAACCTGAATGCCCCTTGTTAGCTGCAGCGGGTGCACGTGGCCACAGGGAAAGGAAGGAAAATGTCCTTTTTCTTTTCCCAAACTAAATTAACTTAAAATAAACACAGCTAAATTCTCTCCCAAGGATTTCAGAGAAGAGCTTAGTAGGCACCTTTTCACTATTAACATAAAAACTGCAAAGTCTCACAAACCATCCTGAGAGAATTTCTGCGATGAGGGGTTTGACTCCATCAGCTCCCTGCCAGTTCACACGCCTCCAGCTCACTGTTCTGCTGCAGAACTGCCTGGTCCTGCAGTCTAGTTCCGAAGGGACGGGCTCTGAAAAAAACACAGTGATCACAGCTGCATTTTGGGTACATCCCTAGGGTCCTCCATGCTGCAGGAGGAATTCAGATCCAGACTTTTCCATACTGCTTCTCATCTCTTGCTTTTGCACTCCCAGTGCCCGCTGGCTGCAGGACCACTGCAAACCCCTTCTCACATCCAACATCTAAAATTCCTTCCTGCAGTCAACATCTCTGGAATAAAATCTTGCTGCTATAGCAACAAAGCCACGATAAACAGATTATCCCATCTTGAAGCAAGCCATATATCATCCGAATTCTGCTGCGGTGCTCCTCCTTCCACGGTCCCTGCTCTCTCCTCTTCCGCTAAAAAAGATGGGCTTATGTGCTTCCAGCTGCAGGGGCAGAAGTAGTTGAGAGATGACCACTTGGCTGGATGATGAATATCATTCATGTCTACCATTGCTTTGCTTTTAACAACTTTGAACTTCTACATAGCTTTCACGCTAAAAACTCCAGTAATCCTCCCAACTCCAGCCTGCCAGCTTTGCAGCACGCCTTCTTGCTGCCAGATCACAGGATCTCTGGCTGCCTCTGCATGGTCACATGCAGCTAATGCCAACTGTCCGTGACAATTAATGTCTGTATTAATTACCATGTAGTTTTTTGATGCAGCAGAGATGCAGAAAAGTAGAGTCAAATCATACTCTTGTAGCAAATCTGCACAGGGGAGCAGGAGCATCCTGTTTTCACTATTATGAGATGACAATATTAAACAGGATGTAATTATGTCCTCAGCAGTTATGGTCATACACATTTATTTGTGGGATTAAATATCTCTATTTAAACACAGAACTAGACCTAGCCTAAAAAAACCCCCAAAGGAAAACTTTCCCCTCTGAAATTAAAAAGTTTTCCCTCTGAAAAGTGCCAAAAAGTTAATAAAATCCACTAATAACCAAATAAGCAAGTAACCAAATAAGCAAAGCTACCGACAGGATCTCAAGTGCCACGGCTGTGGCACAGTGGAGATGGCTGGGAAATGACAGCACCTTCCACCTGGCCAGACGTGGGGAGGATTGGCTGGGCGAGGGGAAGGAGCCTCTGGAGAAGGAGGTCCCACCAGTGGAGCATTCCCCTGCGCAAGGGTTGTCCCAAGAGAAGCACTCTGAGCATCCCCAAAACCTTCCTCGTCCCCAGGCAGAGGGTTTGTCAACAGGAGGGACAAGAGCCCACTTGCCTGGGCAGGCGAGGTGCTGCTCCTGGGAGGACCAGGATGCTTCAGCGAAGCTGGATGTCAGCTGCTTCTGTTATCGTGGCATTGTATGATAACAGATTTGATACTTCCTTTTCCAGAAAGCATGGCAAGGGATGAGGGGGGGTTGTGTGGGATGACAGGCAGTCCCTAACCCAGCCGAGGAGTGGTCGGTTGGGCCGTTGCCAGGGGTGCCATCACTGCGGGCTTCTGCTTGCTGCCAGGGTGAATGCTTCCCCTAACCTGTTTGCTAGACCTTCATCGGGAGGAAGGAGTAAAGCCAAAAGGAGGAGAAAAACAACTGTCATGGGAGGATAAATCAAGACACCAGAAGGTCTAAAGACTGCCTTCAGCCTGAGCTCATCTTCTGTGCAGCCCAGCCGCAGAGCTCGCCGGGGCCAGTAGCAACCACGGCTGATGGATGTGCAGCCACGGGGCCTTTGAGCCAGGTAGGCTCGGGCTGTGCACAGAGCCACTGGCCTTACTCCCATTTTCCCCTGATGTTCCCTTTCTGTTACTTCATCCATCCATGAACAGCTGCTATGCGTGCGATCCGCGTGGATGGCTCTCTTCCCGGCAGCAGAGCACCGGCAGGTCCCTGTCAGACTCACCCAATGGCTCATGTGCAGGGAACCGCACCATAAGGGCAGTCGCACCCACCACCCGAAATTTTATCTCTCTTCAGAACCTAAAATATTATTTATTTTCTGATCTGTCTTTTTTTAATGGAGGAGGAAAGCTTCACTACCCTCCTCCTCATTTATTGCGAGCATTAAGTTAAACATTGTTTCCTCTTAAATTCAATCTAATTGAATTAATATCAATATTGTACTGAGCCAGGCTAATCTAATTAGTGTCAATATTTAATATATTTTCTGCAAGTTGTGCTGAGAATGAGCTTCTTGCTTTCCATCATTGAGTCTGGAAAGAAGAAATAGCATTTTCTTCCAGCTCAGGAATCTGTACTGAATATGAATAAGGGAAAGGCCTGGGGCATTAAGTGCTGCCTCCCTCGGCTCCTGGTGCACCCCATCAGTGTGCATAAGGGATGCTCCAGGAGCTGCAAGGGATTGGGCGCCTGGGTAGGACGTGTGGGTGTTCTTAGAAACCAGCAATGGCAACGCAGAACTAAGCCACTCACACACAGCTCAGTGCACACTGAAGTCTCACTGTCAGAAACAGAATGTTCATGTTAAAGCTTTGTCTGGGCTGGCAGGACTTCTCCCCGTGATATTCCTGGTGGAGTCTCCCTGTGGGACAGGTACCTCCAGGGAGCTTGTGGCAATGTGACCCTGCCACGGCCCAACATCCACTGGGCTGCAATTTTCCCACGGAGTCGCCCTGCTCTGCACCAGGGAGGGAGGACCTGAGGGGGATGATTCCCCTTTCTGGGTAGCCAGGCACTGGGCTCAGCGAGCACGGTCAGAGGCACCGAAACGCATAGGAACCGCAGGCGGTGGAGCTGGTTCTGCTGCCCCTGTGCTGCCGCTGGGCACAGGAGAGTGATGGGACCCCCCAGCCCAGGGGCAGCTGGCTGGGGGAATGTCCCAGCACCACATCAGCTTCACATACACTTACTGGGCAGCGAGTGTTCATTCAAAAAGTGGATGCCATTTGTAATGGGTTACAAATAGGTACAGTTTACGGCAAAAGTGTTCCTCAAGCCCCCGGTCCCTGGGTAATAGGTTTCCGTGCACAGTTTTATTTCATTACTCCTTTAGAGACATAGAGAAGAAAGAAATCTCCACAAGTAATCACCTTTATAAAGCACATCCTCTTCCTCACAGCATTCTCAGACGTCCGTCAAACACAGCAGGAAAAGCTGACACAAGATCCTGATGTGCAAACCCCAAGTGTCCCTCCCTCAACACCTCCCAGCCATTTGCTCCAGCAGGGAGGTTCAGAGTGTGATGGCTCATTAACAAGCCAAAAAGTCGTTGGATTCCCTTTTGTTAGTGTTAACTGATTACAAAAATGCTTGGTTAGCAAGCTGCGTGACTTACAATACACAATAGTCACTGAAAAGTAAATAAAATAAATCCAAGATTCCTACATGCAGCTGTCATGATGAACACAAAGAGCTCAGCATTAAGTGCTATAAAAGGAGTTTCATCCTTGATTACTGCAATAGAGTTATGGTCCACATACCAAACTGGTCTGACAAGTAATAAAATCTGCTGAACACTGATACCATAACTCAACTGGGCAGAAAAAATTGTTCACTGGTTATGTGAAGGGAGCAGGCACACAACCATTAGAGATCAGAGGAAGAGTTTAGAGCAGAATTGCATCAGCTTTTGGTTCTAGTAATAGCAGCAGGTTAAATGTGATTTGGTATTATTCAGAACATAATTCCCTTTTTGTTTTGAACCCAGCAGCAAATAAATAATCTCATTTCATGCCAAGACCTTTCCCGCCACACATGTGCCCCCAGCGAGAAGGAGAGATGCTCGGAGCGTGAGGTCTGAGGGGGTGAGGACAGGTTGCTCCTGCTCAAAATCACAAGCCACATCACACAGCTCCCTCTGCCCTGCAGTGTCTGTGCCGCAAACAGCTGCTCCTGCCGCCTAGCTTGAGCTCTAGGAAGGTGTCAAAATCTGCAGGAAACTTCTGACAAGCTTTCACAGCCAGATACGGAGAAGCGGTAGAAGTTCTGGAGTTACATAAATATTTTTCTTATACAGCTAAACACAACCACTTTATCCTTCCTCAGCACTGTGATAAAAAGCACATTTTACACAAACAGGGTTTCAAATGGATGTTTTGGTTTTGCATGCTTCATGCCTTTTTTCATTCATTGGAATATATTCTGGCTGTAAGTACTACAGGTGAGACCCCCCCAGCTTGGTTAGTTACATCTGGAAATACATGTCATGTTTTTCCAAATCCTTTGATTTGGAGTTACCTTTTGGTTTAAACTATAAAAATAACCACTTGTGAAAAAGACAACTTAGACTACAACTTCTTGCTCCATGCTTTTTTTTCTGGTCCACATTGCTAAACACTAGGAGTCCAACCCCGGTGCACAGCTGCCGTGTCCGGCTGCGGGGTCAGCTGCGACTGGGAGCCTGGCAGGGATCCCCCGCACTGCTCATTTCAGCATCCCCACGACGCGGGCGCAGAGCCTCCTCCTGACAGCCTCGGCAGTTTGGCATTAACGGAGATGATTAAATTACAGAGACTAAATTGGTTACTTGAGGTAATAGACTTTTTTTCCATTAAGGAGACATTCACAAACTGGCACAGATTTCTAAAAGTCTATTTATTTTCAGTAAGCAGCTGCAAAATAATTTGCAAACAAATTTCAGCCCCATGTATGTTTGCAGGCTGTTCAGTGCCGTTTCGGTCAGGTGGTTTCGCATTGATCCAATGTACTGTGCGCTGCTCTGGTCACACTGTCAAAGCTTTGCACATAATTGTAATATAATATTAATATAAGTGGTTTCATACTTGTTTAGTGAGCAATAAACTCTCTAGTTTATACGTGAGCACAGATGACTGCCTGTGTGCAACACAGTCACATCCCAGCACGGAAAAGATAAAAATAGTTAACGTAAATGTTCCCCAGGCGCAACTAATAAGGGTTATGGACAGAGGAATAAACATTATGCTCAGCGCGAGTACGCTTTGCTAACCCCATGTTCCTCTTCTCTGACCAAATCCAACCAAATCTGATTAAAACAAAGTCGGCTGTTGTTGCAACACGAACTTGTGAGAGAGGGGTCAGCTTTTCCAGCCCCTCTCCTGGAAAAACTGGGGATTTGCACCTTAGAAGGGACCAGAACTTAAGCCGTTTTGCACATGGCTGCGTGGCAGGGGTCAGAAAAGGGCTGGCATTGTGAAACCTTTGCAATAAAGTATGCTGCGGGTCTGCAGGAGGCTTGGAATCAAAACCTAAATAGCTTTAATAAAACTGATGAGTAGATTTCAGTTAAAAAGAAGTTATTACAATAGCCCTTATTTTCTTATTAGGACATTTAAGCAGCCCCTATTAAAAGATTACAAAATATTGAGTATTGTAGGGCTTCTTAAACACACTGTTTAGAATATTTCTGTTTAAAAATATTTCTGTTCAAATACTTCTGTCTAAGCCCAACATTATTAGCATTAGACGTTTGTGTCTGAATTTCAGACCGCAGGTTTGAGAAGCCCTGAGACCTTCCCCGGGGGTATACCCCACGGCCATGGAAAACCCACCTTGGTTTGTAGAAAATACCTGCATTCCCCTGAAACACAAAGGAGAAAAATCTCTTCAATATTCCCTGATTTGCTAATATTTGTCATCTCCTGCAGCCCAGACCAAACCCAAGAGAGCTGCCAAGAACAAATAACTACTGTTTCCATAGATTAGGAGATGAATCATTCACTTTATTTTTAGCAGGTCATTAAGGGCTGGCAGCAAAATTTTCAAACTGACTTGTGGGGCTTTCGATTCGTGTTAGCATAACCTTTTAAAGAAAACATAAACTGGGATTTAGAACAAAGGAAATTGAAGGACTGGAAATAATATCTCTACGTTTTAAAATGACAGTGAGAGATTAAAATAAATAGACTTCATGTAAGTCTCCTACTCACTCACAACTCTCTCATTTAAACATAGTGTAGCTAAGCAAATACAAGTGAGATGTTTTATAAAAAAGATGCTAGGATAAGGATTTCTTTCTGCCCTGTGAATATTTACATGCCCTGGGTAGGGGTGCTGTGGCCGCTGGGAAAAGCAGGTTCCCTGTGGGGCACCACGATCAGATCGAGCAGGCATTTTCTGCCTCGCCCACCTGGTTTCTGAGCAGGGAAGCTCCTTTTGGTATTAAATACCCATCTTTTAGCAGCTACGTCTCTTTTACTGTGCTATTGGCAGTACCATGAGTGCCGTTCTCAGGAGGAAATCCAGGGAATATCCTGTGAATTGTCTGAAAACCTAACACAACTGAAATGGTCACGCTCCTGCGTGTCAAGGGTGGGCAGAGCACCTTGCAGCTGGCCAGCTCTTCATGGCACCCACCCAAAACACCCAGCGGGCAGGCGGATGGACTGCAGCTGGCATGCTCCCACAGGAGCCATACTGCACCAAACACCATGGGCAGCCGAATTTCAGCCATAGCCCGAATCTGCCAGAGCAAGTCTGAGACTGGACTTGCACATACCTTCCCAAATGTGGAGGGACTTTTTGCAAACAGGATCCCAAACATGGCTTTGACAGGGTGCTAGACATCAGCTTTCCTGTATTTCACTGTAAAATGTGCTTTATCTGAACTGTTAACAGTGCGTTTGTCACGCTGGTGTTTGCCAGCTCCACCAGCTGCAGGTTGATGTATAGGGGCATCACCTCCAATGGAGCAACCCTGCCCGTCTTACGGAGCCTTATGGATTCACTTGCCAGAATCAATGAGCCAAGGAGGCTCACAAGACTGTTACATTCATCCTCGTTAGTACTTTAATACCGCATTGTTTGAGATGCTACTGATGCGTCCTGAGCCATCGTTAGGCAGCACAACCCATCCATCGGTAGTCAGAGCTGCCTGCTTGTGCAGAACCAGGGTGAGCAAAGTATGAGCAAGGAGATGCACAGCTGCTTGTGTTGGGGTTACCCCTGCAGCAAGGAGGGCACGGTGTCGGGGTGTCCCCACAAGCATAGCACCTCGCACTGTGCGTCACCCCCTCAGGCCACCCTGCTGCTGGCCTGGCCTCTGCTGGGAACAGGAACGTGGTGCTGGAGTAGGGGGTCCCTTCAGCAGGAGTGGCTGTTGCTACCAAACCTCGTGCAGGATGGAAGCACAGCCTGGAAAACAGGCAAGCAGGCAAAGAGGACCTGTACAAGCTGTGCCATAGGGCATTCTCGCATTTCAGGGAAAGAGCAGCTGAAGGATCACAGGAGGCATGAAACTCGTGCACCCTCTGGCTGGCCACCCACCCTGACTTTTTAGCAATTCCAAAATACAACTGCAAAGGACCCTTGCTTTCTCTTTGGGCTTGGCTGCTCACAGGAGCCCTGAAAGGGCTAAATCTGTCTCCAGCTTTATCAGCTCCCACAGCAGTCGTCAAATTAAAGGGCTCTGGTTCAAGCCTCAAAGGCAGAAAGGATGCTCTGCCACAGCGGCTGCGCTCACAGAGAGTTGAATGAGAGCACACGATGTGCGGGGAGATTGCAGGAGACGGGTTTTGATGAGGTGAAGTTTGTATCCTTTCTGAAGGGGGAAATTTGGTGTCAAAAAGGATGAACGCTCAAGAAGGTGGTAAAAAGCGATGTACCTGAATATCCGAGGGCAGAGGAGAGCTGCTGCCTCATTATCTGCTTCACAGCCTCCTAATAGAAAGCCCCATCTCCTTTATTAACAGGATCAATAAAACTCATTTCTCAATAGGTAATGAAATAGTACGTGTCCACTTACAGTAATTCAGATAATTGATGAAATCAGTTCTCCTCCTCCCCTGCATGCCCCCTCATATCTCATTATTAGGTTCCCAGCACAGGCACATCCATACCTGGGTGGCTCGTGTGAACAATACTCTGCAGAAAACAACGGAGCAGATGGCTCCATTCCCAACAGCCGGGGTGACACTCCCTGTGAACAGATGTATGGCTGGACAAACACCATCCTCAGATGGGATGGTAGCAGATGTCTAGGGACGTGGAGACCTGTTCTAACTCTGCGGATGGGGGGCATACGAAATGTGCGGCACCAGCCGTCTGTGCTAAAAATCCTGCAGTGGTTTTGTTTGGATTTTTCTTTGAAGAATGGATTTAATATTGAGTAAATTGAATTTAACCTTTGCTGTAAATGGAGGCATTTGTTTCTTTGAGTCTCAGGGGGAGTTTTCATTAATTATACTGATCCAAATGGCCAAGTTGGCAAGAAATTTGTTTCTGAGAAAAAAAAGCAAGCCAAAGATAGACTTCAGTATGGTCTTCATATACAATATTAAAAAATAACATATTTCAGCATTAGGGATTAACAGTGAATTTTGCCACCTGAAATGTATCTCTGAAAATTATAGGCACCGTGGGTAAGCTGCCTGCAGAGAGCAGAGATGGGACCGAGCTCTAACGGGGACGTGCTGTTGCTGCAGGATGGCAGTGCCCAACATGGGCCAGACTCAATTCACCCCTGCTTGTGGTCCTCCCACACCCCCAAAATCTACCAATATGCACCATGGTGCAGAAGCCTTCCTCCTCTTAGGTGGCCTGCCAGCAGCCTGGAGCTCCTGTCCAGCCCAGGCCAGAGCCTGGGGCAGAAAAGCCCCTTTCCCAGCGAGGAGTGTCTAGATTTCTCTTTTCTCCCAAGCAATGCTGAGGTTGAACCGAGTCCTAGCAAGTTCTTCGTGGTCCTCCATCTTCTGGTTTGCTTCATCAAGGGCTGGAGGTGCGAGGGCAGGGCTCCGGTGGCACCAGTTTGCTGCGAAACGCAAGGACTCATGCCAGAGACGTGCCTGGAGCTGCTGGGAAGAGCTTCAGGAGAAGCTGCTCAGAGAAATCCATGCTGGGCATAGGCAGCAGTGCTGCTAATGCAGAGCTGTGGCTGTTCGCAAAGCCATCACTTCAGCTAAAGCGTCAGTGAATTATTTTCAGTGTTGAAGCCCTCACATAAGATTTCATGTTAGGAACCAAAGGTATTTCACAATAAGCCTCTGGAAAAGGCAACAGCACCAATGAAAACCCACACGTGAAGGAGGACACCAGCACAATTCTCCAAGTTCAGACATTTCTGGAAGAAAGGCAGGGAGGAAAGGAGAAAAGGAGGGCAGTGCTTTTCAGTGGATTTGAATTTGCTAGTTAAACTTTTCTTTCCTTTTAAAAAGTAATTACTTTCTTTTAGGAAGGCAGTCTTCCTCATGGGGAAACTGGTGAATCAGTTTCTCCCCCCGTCTGTGGAAGCAAACATGCGAGATGTAGGACAAGTGCTGTGCAGAAGGAGAACACTGAACAAGCACAGGCACCTCCTGATGCTGAAAGAAAGATGCAGCTGCCTTTGCGTTTGCTGTAAAGGGAGCTCAGCAAATCAGAACAGAATTTTAGTAATAGTGCAATGCACGTTTAATAGATGAAAGAACAGAAGGGATTTAACTGAGTTAGTCATGAAGCTCATCAGCTTCATTTTTCACGTGAGCTTGCAAAATGGGAGGCATCAGCTACATGGCCGTACTGGGGAGTCTTGCAAAGGGAACTAGTCAGAATGATGGGCTCTTGGACCTGGGTCAGTAAGAACTCACCATGCAGTTGCTATTTCGTGGAAATGGTGAATGTAAAAGGATATTACCGCCAAGCCAAACCTACCACAGACCTCAGGCTGCTGGTCAGAACATTCCCCTGTAGGAAATACAAAATGAGTCTGAGGAGACCATGTCCTATCTAAAAAGCAACAAGATAAAATCAAGTCCAATGAGACAAATATTTCGAATCTGGGGAAATTTTTAGGATTTGGGATATCTAATTGCTTTTGCTTCTGCTTATGTTATTCTCTATCTTCCTTTCATGTTCATTCTCTTTTCTGTTTTGCCTACAAGCAGAAGCATCTTAATTTGACTTTCTTAGATAATAAGATACTCTCTTCAGACAAATATTTGTTTTGATTTCTCAAATGCTAGTGTTTCTAAATTTTAAATCTGAACTTCCCATTTCCTCATCTTAACATGTTGCTGAAACTAGCTGTGAACTTGCTGCTTGGATGAAATCGCTTACCAAAAGCAGGCGTACCGATTCTGAAATGAAGCCTGGGAACAGAAAACATTACTTGTGGCTGGAACTGATCTGTTTCTGCTCTTCTCTATGTGTCCAAGCAAAAGAATTCCTTTTACGTTCATCTGTCCTCATGAAAGCCTAGAAGAGGAGAAGAGATAAATGATTAACATAATCTAAATATAAAGATTTTCTTCATTCTTAGAGCCTTTGTGACATGCTCTCTTGGGAAATACTCCCAACTGAAATGGAATTTCGCTCCGTTCTTCACAGATCTCATATTGCTCTTGTGAAGTACATGAAGCCTTTTAAAGTCAGTAATTATGATGTCAATAACTGTGCCATGGTGAGAACACAACAGGCATCTTGGAAATACAAGCAGACATGGAAATATTAAAAAACACCCTAACTATTAAACTTTCCTACCCAAACTCTGCGGCGCAGCAAGAAGGGAACCAATTTATCTGCAGACACTCTCTGATGGCACCAGCACCACCAGCACCAATGGCCTCATCCCATTACCCTCTCTGCTGATCTGGATGAAGGTCCATTGGGGAGAAATTTACGTATATATATTAACTGGCGCAGCGGCCCCGCTCCAGCGGCGGGTGCAGACCCACAGACTGGTTGACGACTCTGCCAAAACTCCTGTTCCCACCCTGCAGTCAGGCACTGTGATCTCTAACAGGCAAAAGAGTACCTCACATGCTTGGGAGAGGAAATGCAGTCTGTAGAATTGCCTATAAAATTGCGTTCGTCCAAATCAGTAAACTACCTAAAGAAGGAAAAGTGCAACCAGTTAGAGGGCTTGGCTACTTTCTTCCATAGTGTGTCAGGTGGTTTTTAAAGCACACCTATGAGACCGTAAAATTCCTTATTGGTGTTTCAATATCCTGTTACTCTTAGTCAGAATTTTTTAAGCATTGGACTTGTGAAAAGGCAGGGATTTCCAGCTCATCACGGTGCCATGGTGGTTGTCGGCTCCAGCCTGGCCCTGCCCCCAGGACTTCCAGCCCCCATCGCTCTCCCGCTTCATGCTTTGAGCTGCTGAAAAAGGCGAAGCCAAGGCCAGGTTCAATGCAGTACTCTGAGAGCTGCTGGTTTGCCAAGAAATATCCACCCTAGCTGAGCATTTGTGAGACCTGATTGAGACCTGGACTGTTCGTCACTCTCTTGGTAGGACCAAGAACAGGTCCCATCCCCTCCCCTGGCCCTGACCCCTCTGCCTTACCCCCAGGTCAGTAGCACAGCAGGGTTGGACGTGAAGGGATGCCAATACAGCAGAAAGAGAGACGTGCAAATAGTTCATGCACTCAAAGCCAATAAATATGTGATAAAAGACTTTGCGTGCGGTCGGATGGTGGAACTGACCTGAACTTCTCATTAAATGAGGTTTGCAGCTGGGCTGTGGAGCAGAGTGGATATTCCCACTCCTTATATGGGACCCCAGAGGATCCTTTCCAGCTCATCTGCCAAAGGATGAATTCATGTCAAAATTGCTACTGCCAGCATGATCATCTCAGCTATATATAGTGGTCTCCAGAGTGAGGATTCTGCAAATCTAAATAAACTGATCATGGACAGTTACTCGATGAAATTAAGAAAATATATGTCTGAGAAATCAGATGGGATTTAGTCTTGAATGTGGAAGACAATCTGAACTTCCTACTGTTGTACCTTGAATACATATTGCTGCCACTAAGAACTGCAGCACATTTTCTAAGAGTAAAATGCAGTTTAAGCTTGGACTTACCTCAGAAATGTAGGTGTCCAATTTCTCAGGGAATTGGTGGTCTTCATTTTCTTGTGCTCCTCTGAAAATCACAGATTTGGGATCCAACAAATACTTCTACATACTTTAGAAATGCATTTAAATAAATGTTGTCTAGTTTTAATAATTGCAGGGATGATAAATCAGGAAAATAACAGAATTTTCTATGAAGGAGGGCCGGTAATTTAGGAGTTAATTGTGTGCCAATGCAGCACTGCATTGAAGCTGGAGCATTATCTGAGACACGCATCTTGCTGGTGCCCTGACAAACCTTCTCAATACCTCTGAGGTGTCACATCTTCAGCATCTTTGCTATTCCAGACTCGATTCGGTAGGTGGATTTGTGGTGTACCTGAGAAGATGAGGACCCAGGAGGGGAGCACAGGGGGGATCTTCCCACAGCAGCCCATTTTAGCACTAGTCAAAAAAGTGGGGGGAAAATTTTTTTTTTAATTCCATTCAAAAAATTAACACAGCATTCCCTAGGGACAGAGGAGAAAAATGAGACACGTTTGTGCCCACCTCCACATTAGTGCAGCTTCAAGTTCTCCCACTTGTCACATCCAACTAAAAAGATGTTTGGACTTAATTTATTCATTCCAAATAACCTTGATATTTAGTCAAGATACAGGTGAAATTCTAGCCATGCACTCCAGTTTCTTCATTAATTCTAGACAATAATGTAGACTTACTATTTTTAAGCTTTTTAAGAGCAGCTTGCTCAGCATTCCACATGCAAGAAATGTACCCGAAATTTCTATTGACCAACCTAATTAAAAGAGTGAGAGAAAATGATTGCAGAATCCTTTGTGATTTCTAAAAGGTATCAGTATCTATAGTCATTAATTCAAGTCATTAATTCATATTCATTCTCTCAAGTACTGCGCATCGATCGGCAAATTAATTTTCGTTGTTAATAGGTCAAATACTCTCAATTAATAAGCATTGCTAACTGGATTTTTTTCTTCCTGTAAATAGCAGGACTGCACTGCAAGGACGCACCACCTTTAATTGTGTGTGACTCACGCTTTGGAGGGATGGACTGGGATTTGTTTCTCATGCACAATTGGGAGAGGGCTTGGTGCTGCAGGGTCCTGGAGAGCCAGGAGTCTCTTCTCTATTTTGCAAAAAGATATGCTCTTGTTTCCATTTCTGCAACCCATGTTGGAGATGCGAGAGCATTGCTCACCCTTAGAGCGGGGGACAATGAGTCAGGGGGGCGGTCCTGGGTGCAAGGGGAGCCAGGGGCTGCAGGGAGGGCTGGTGGGGGACCAGCTGGTTTCATGGCAGCGAGGGAGAGAAAAAAGTCTGCTCACACTCCACAGGGACATAAAAAGCCCCGAGCCATTGGACTTTTTTCAGAGAACGGTGTCAGGCTCAAAGCATCTCTTTTTTCATCGGATCTTTCCCTTTCTTTCCACTTCTGTCCTCGGCAATGCCTTGACAGCCCCAATCTGAACAAGAAAACTTTCACCAAGAAAATCAGCATTTCCATTAAACACACTCCCTCGGAGGAAGCAGCGCTCCTGGGTAAGAAATAAACAGCCAGGACGTTGTTTCCTCCTGAGGCGAGGGGAGGAAAGCTCCCTGCTCTGCGGGGAGCAGCCGCCAGCTCTGGGGAGAGCTCCACTGCCTCTCGGGATGCAGAGCAGCCACCAGACAAGGGCAGAAAGGGGACACAAGCCGAGGCTAATGCCCTCCTTGGTAAGGCTCAGGGACAGCAATGCCAGATGCCATGCAAACACCTGTGTAGATAAACACACGGGGATAAACACACGGGGAGGAAACACGGGCAGTTACCCAGCCTTTTGGTTTAATAAAGCAGGGATATAATAGATGAAAGATGTGTTATGCAATAGAGGAAAAATAAATTTTCATGGTTGCTTATAGAGGGAGAAACGACAGCTGAAAGCTTTGGGAGAAAAATCTTTCAATTCCCCTCCCTGCTCCGATATCCTGGGGACCCAGCCGGTGGGATGGGGATGTGGCTCCAACCCCAGCAACTGCCCGGAGCGACCTGGGTGTCTGTAGAGACTGAGATGCTCTCGCCTCCGCACAAGCTGAGCAGAGGGAAGCTCTGGGGACCCAGAGCTGGGTTTGGCAACGGTGAGGCTGGCAGCGCAAGAGCCCCAGCTGTGTTTCCATTTTACAACACCTGGCTTTTTAACAAGACATGAAAGAATCGGTATCTTCCTAATGGAAGACGATAAAAGTGAGGAACAAACATTGCATCTCTAAGTCAGTTACTGCACACAACAGCAGATAAAAAAATATGAAGCACTTATCAGTCTCAAACTCAGTTTAGTGTTTAACAAAGACATGCCTGCAATGGTTAGGAAGCCATAGTAATATGGAAGTGCATCTGCTTTGCTGGAGTTAATGCCTTCGAGTCCACTAAACCCACAGCTACGCAGGATACTGAACTGCCATTTCCCAGCGCACTCTGACACGGACCTACAGCAGCAGGAGCACATGAAGCATCTTCATATTTCCATGTTCATGGTCAGTGGTGACAGCAAGGGCCGGTCTGCAAAATGGGTGTGTCTGCTGAAATGGAAAGTATGCACAGTATCGCTTGACATTTTCTATATATACAAGTTTATATACTTATGACAAATAGCGGATTTCAATTACAGCAACTTTCCTGTAAGTAAAAGCTGGAAGTTTCTAAGAACTATTCTGACTAATGTGGTACAGCTCTTGGCCGTGCTATGGCTGGAAAACAAAACAGCCCTTCATCAAACGATTGCAACTGCGACTGCAGCCAATAAATGCCAAAAAAAGCTCAAGTTAAGAGAATCTGAGGCTGAGAGAGCGAGCAGGAGGTGCTGACTCCTGCACTTGCTGCCATCTATAATGCTGGGGGCCGGGAGCCAGGCGCTGCCTCTCCTCTGAACAGCACCACAGGGATGGGGAGCAAAGGTCCCAAAACCTCCTGCAGAGGATGTCACCGCTCCCCCGGTCCCACACCGCTCAGCAGCTGCCGCAGCATGCCCTGTCTGCTCCTGGTGTCCTCCACGGGCAATTTGGGATGGAGATGCCCACACAGTCCTTTCTCCAAACACCCCTCCTGGCCGCAGAGCGGGGTTTCACAGCCACATCTACCTTCGGTGCCAGGCAGTCGATTGGTACAAGGAGGGCAGCATCTCCTCTCCTTCATGATGGTAAAGACGTCAGAAAACAGCCAGATGGGGATCACTCTTGTACACAGCTTAAAATGACATTCTAGTCCAAAGTGTTTCAGCACAGGTTGCAGGGGTGGCATTTTATTTCAGCACAGTCCATTAACTCTTATAGCCAAGCCCAGGAGAGAGCAAACGAGCCACACCCCACCGGCAGCGCCCAGGGCGGAGAAGGTGGGCAGAGCCCCGCAGCCGGCAAGGCAGGAGCGGCACCTGCGGCAAAACCAAAGCGATCTCTGTGATTCAGGATTTAGCTTTTTCCAGCAGAAAAAAGCTTTTTCCAGCTTTTTCCACCTCCTTGCAGCTGGTACAGCAGAGGCTTGCCGAGGAGCAGCGAGCTGCTGCTTCTGCTCTGGCGTGCTCACGGATGTGGGTGAGTGGGGCACCCCAAATGGAGAAACACGTCTGAAATGCGTACCACCAGCGCGGGTGCACAGAAGTAAGCACATGCCCGGTTTTCTCTGTAGCAGGTGACACTACGCTCCAGCGGGGCTTTTGCATCAGCCTTCCACTTTCTGACCTGGGCCAGGGAGTCAGTGCGCTGCAGAAGAGGAAGGGCAGGTGCTGGCAGAGCTTTCAGTGTGAAAAGCCAACTCTGTTCTCATTTATTCCCAAGACACTCAACTCTCCTCAGTAGATTCCCGACAGCGTAAGGACAAGGACCATTTTGCCTTTGGCATCCCCCACCACACAGATTCACAGCACGTCAAATTCACAGGGCAAGGACCAGACCTGCAACACCAGGGCCGAATTTTGTGCAGGAGCCACCACACCGCAGCACTTCCACTTTCCCCCTAATGCCGGTAAGCCACCTTGCAGGCTGCAGTTTCTTTTGGTTTAATTGGTCTTATTTCTAGGCTTAGTGCTATGCAATTATTTTCCAGGGAACAAATGTAATCTTTATTCAATAGAAGTGTGACCTGGGCCTCAACATAAAAAAGAAATTCCCCTTGAAGTGTAATGCAATCTGAATCCACATCTGCAAAATCAAAGGATGAAAAGCACCCTTTTAACTTCAGAAAGAATGTGATGTATGAAATGCATGATGGATCTAGAGTCAGCCCATGAGAGGGGGCAGATGGGACAACTCCAGGAAAGTCATAGAAAGAAGGGATATTTAGAGAAGATCTCAGAGGACTATCTTCTGTTCAGATGTATAATCAGCTTGTTGCATTCTCCTACCATTCACTTCAACCGCTCCCCATAAGGAGACCAGTTTCTGGCAGGGCCAATGTGAGGCCACCCCCCAGTCGCAGGGAGGACAACATTATAGCCAACTTCAGCCTGATATTGCATGTGTTAAGAAAATGATTGAACAATGCATTGAGAATTTAGCTGCTGGCAGTTTCATCTGTCCTTTCCCCAAATAAATGGTATAAAGGAAATTAACGTCTGCAGAAGGCAGCAGCCAAAGAATTAGGAAACACACAAACTATTAATTTCATGATGGATATTCTTTTGATAGAAACCACTCATGCCCCTTTGTGAGCAGCCGAAGACCAGCCGTTCCCACACCAGGACTTGGAGCTCATTGTGCAACACAGCAGCTGCACAGTTCCTAGAAAAACATACGCATCTGACTTTCTACAGATTGGCTTTTACTGGCTGCTGACCTGGTGCAACCAGTAACCAACATTTTGGAGGAACAAGAAAAATTAAACCAAAAACCTAAATGTTGCACGACACCCAGCAACCTTACTGAACCTGCCACAAGCTGCAGCAGGTGTCCTGCCTGGCCTGGAGAGGATGGCAGCTCTGATCCATCACAAAAGCAGATCTCCCCAACCCTCAAATTGTAGCTCTTCAGAGGATCATCTTCGGGAGTGGTCCATGCAAGGACAGCTGCTGTGGTTAACAGAGCACTCACGTTTGTGCGCTAGACCTGGGAAAACCTCAGCAGAAGGAAGGGTATCCTGACTGTAAAGCTGTTTTATGTAGCAGCACTTAAACCTGTTGCTTGATTTCAAGAAGATAAATACTTCCTGAGCTGGAGCAAGGCTGGAAGGGGTCAGCATAGCCCCTCGTCCACCAAAACGAGCCACATCAAGCCTGCAGGTCATACCGGGACGGCAGGACCCAGCCCATCACCACCACTCCCTGCTCCAGGACTGGTTGGTGTTGATTTCTTGTCCCCTCCATGGACCTGACCTGCAGTTCAACCTCCCGGGGCTCTGCTCTCCCCTTTTCACCCAGCCATGAACCAAGCGCAGGCATTACTTCAGTGTGGCAGCTCCTGTATTTCACATTTCAGTGAAATCTTATTTTGACATTTGTAATCTAATTTGGAAACGTTGATCAATCTTTATTCAGATGAATAAAGAATAATGGAAAAATTACTTCTGGTTCCTGATCTCCTGGGAAGGGGGCTGCTCACCTGTTATTGCTTCACTCTGCACAAGCAGGGAGTTTGGGGTTTCCAGCCCATCACTGCCACCTAAGGGTGCATACAGTCCCTGGGACATTCGCATCTCCCCATCAATTCCTCACAGATGTGGACACATCTTTCTGTCCAGTTTATCCTGTATAAAACTGCCCATATTCATCACTCATTACATCCATGTCAGTGAAGGCACTACAAAAACTATCTGGACTGGGAACAGAAATTAAATCAAGATATTTAGTCAAAAACTGTTGTAACCACAAACATGAAAATTTAAGAGAGAGATTAACGTGGAAGAGTTTTCACTAAAGTGGGGAGAGTTACAAGCTCACACAATACAACCACCATGCCTTCAAGACTCTTCATCACCAGTTGTTGGCTTTTCAAAAAATAAGAGCTCCTCATTTTCATACCACCTACCAGCCTACATCCCCTATAGCATCTTACTCATTTTGCACGTGCTTTTATGATATACTCTGCAATGCAGATAAGTAAATGAGGTGTTTGTTTGGTATATATACCTTCATCTCAGTTTTCCCAGGATTTAATCATTCTAGATAATCAAGAGTATTCTGTTTGTGTGTCGATATACATAATTGTTTGCTGCTCAGAAGGCACAGTGCCTAGACAGGTTGATAGGATTATCCTTGTACTCCGCACAATGCTGTATTGATCCAGTATAGAAAGCACAGTCTTAATTTAATTACAACAAATAGAAGTCTTTACCTGTTTAAAGCACTGCCTGAGCTCAGACGCTGTGCCGGGCCACGCAATGCAGGCAGGGCTCTGCGGTTAGCTGTAAGCAGACGCACACAGGCACCCTCTGTGCTGGTTCCCCTCTCAGGGAGGGCAGACCGATGCACTGTGACGCTGGTTCAGCATGCCCGCACCACTACCGCTGCTGTGCAAAGCACGGCCCCACCACTTCTGACCTGCTTTATCACCCCAAAAACAGGCCCTAGGATCTCAGCGCGCTGCCCGCCCCACAGCTGGCACCCTCCGCTGCTCTCTGACCCGTCTGATCCATCTGCTCAGTGGATCTCCCTCACCGTAGCCCCTTCCCACCCTCCGACTCAGCCGCCAGCCTCACTGATGTGCCACGCGCCTGCACAAATGCCAACGCAGGTAGTCTGGAGCTTGTCAAGGTTTTTAAAGCTGTACTCATAATTACATATGCAAAACCTTATTTGCTGAAGTCTGTCCACAGAAATTAACACTGATGTGCTGCTTATGCTTGGAGTCAAAAACAGATCCAGATGGTACAGTAACAGTATTTATCCTGTAGAAGTTAATAAAAAGCTACCTGCAATGTTTCACTGATCTTACAGCCAGGCTAACCAAGAATGACTCAGAATAACCACTCTGAGGGCTAGATGAAACACATTCATTTCCACCTCATGCTCAGCCTCTGCCCCGGCCGTGCAGAACCCCGAGGGCTCTATTCTCCTACAGCAACAGCAGACAACAGTTATCCCTGCTTGGGGTACCACCGGGGCTCACGGCAACCGGCAGCAGCTACAGCCCTCTCGTCTCAGCTACAGCCCCCTCATCTCACATGCACGTGTGGTAGGCTGTTCCGTACCATAATCTAAGGCAGTTTTTAATCAGCTAGCGAGTGAAAGTCACCGAACTCGCATTTCATGTCAGCTCTCAATCTGAGAAAGAAACAAAACAAAAAGATACCCCCAGAAAATCTAATTTTCATTTAGTCTGGGAAAGCTAAATGTTTTTACCAAGAAAGATCTGTGTAGTCAGTCTTGTAACAAATACCTGTAGTACTTGTGCCTCTTTTGTGGTTGTTCAGCACAGATATTTAGATAAGCCACGGGGAAGCAGGCAGGAGGGCTGAGGTCCGCTCAGAGATGACACCTTGCAGGGTGCTTCAGGCAGCTGCCCCCCACCTACCCCAAGGAAGCAGCACCTTGAGGCATCTGAATATTCCTTGCCTGAACACTGCATAAGATGTAGTACACTAGAATTTATATCTTTTTTTTTCTTGACAAAAGTAAAAACATTAATGACATCGTTTTCCCATAGGAAAATTTAACGAAATCCAGGGTCATTTTATCACCTGATTTTGAATGCAAGTAGTACACGCAAATGTCAAAACAAGTAATACATCAGGGAAATTCAAAGCATATTTTAATTAAAATTATTCCCATTCCAAATATAAACCAAATCATTACCACAATCAACATTACATGATTTTTTTTTAAAAAGGTAAAGAATCCTCTTTAGAAAGTTACTATTGTTTACCAGGTAGTGGATTTCACTTCATTTTCAATGCTTTCAATGATAAAATATCAACAAGTGAAAAAGCACTTAACCACATTTCCAACCTAATTAAAAAAAAAAAAAATCTTAGTTAAATCAACAGCTTTTAAGTTGGACTGTCGGATTAGAAGACATGAGAAAAACTGATTATGCATCCTGAGGAGCAGTAACAGAAACCAACCCTTTTGGCCTAACCTCCTTGCAGCACTAGGGTGACAAGAAATACTAATCTCCACTGAGAGAACCAGGATAATATTCCTGTGTGTGCACCATGGCTGCTCTCAACCACAACTTGTTGACTCCATAATCCAAAGACAAAGGATTACAAAACAGAAACGGACGCACAGGAGAGCACAGGCTGTGTGCCACAGTGCAGGGCCCACGTATAGCCAGACATCAGCAGAATAAACATAACAGCACAAAGTGAGAGCTCTCCAGGAATCCAGCGTTGGATTGAACAGATTTCAATTCTCAAAAGGCAAATCAAAGGAAAATCATTAGCAATTTGGCTTTCTGTGTCATCTTCTTCAGCCGTTTCAACATTCAATTCCAAGTTCTGGTTTTAAACATCAAGCCTTATGGTCTGTAAACTGCAATGAGAAGGAAAAACGAGAGATAATTTTCTTTTCATAAATGAGATACATTTTAGCATTAGATCATCTTCATGCTCTGTGCTGGCATATAGAAATACAGGCAGTTGCTGTTGCTAATTTTCCCTATCACCAAACAAAACAAAATGAAACAAACAAAAAAAAGAGAGAGAGAAAAATATAGGGACAAAACTTCCTGCCTGTACAGTACATCAAACTACTATACATCTGCTACAACTGCTGCAGGACTCAAATTTATACTTTACCTACCAATACCACCATGTTCTCCCACACAGACAAAACTCCGTATTTCAAACACCTTTACTTTAATTCTTTTTTGCGATGCAGGTGCCTGCAGGGATGCAGAGGTGGCAGAAGAGAACAAGGTAGTGCTGAGCCTAGTTCTGCCTCAGCCGTTGACTTGGAGCCGATTCAAGGTCCACCAAAGACTGTGAACTCTGTCCTCAGCGTTGCAAGGACTACTGAGTAGTCACCAAATCTGCAGAATTCCCACTCAAAGAAAACAAACAGACAAACCAACAAGAGTTCTGGTGCTCCTACAGTATGAAAGTACAAGTTGGGAGAAGGAAACTCATGCTTTTTTAGTGTGGTTATTTATTAAACTTTACTCCAATACTTGCTGAAGCCCCTCTTAAGCATGTGCCTTGCTGCAGTCCTTGGTTTGTCTCCTTCTCTTTGACCCCCTTGCACACTCCACGGCGTGGCAGAGAGCGTCCTGCCCTGATGAAACATTCTCACTGCCTGGTAGCAACATGTCTAATACCTACATTTGCCTGTGTGGGAGCAACATGTGATCAAGCGGATACAAACAGGTTAGAAGTATGTTTAGATTTTTTAAATCAAAGTTTTTGACTTGCCAGGAGTGAAGTTCTTTATCAGGCAAACAGGATACTTGGGAAAGGAACCTAAAATTCTAAACACAGAATAACAAGTTTTGTGGATGGGATTGTGTGACAGTAGTCAGCAGTTCCTGAGAACAAAAACTAAGCTTGCAACAAGATCCAAAGATCTAGTATGCATCCTTGAGCAATGGATATCCTGAGATCTCCAACAGCATTTGAAAGGACTGGCTGGCGCTTTGCTTGCTGGGCTCTGTTTGTTGCCCACCAGGACCGAAAGGACATTCTCCTTCCTCTCTCCAAAACATAATTACGCTTATGAAGGTTGGAGGGATTTTAGTCTTCCATTGAAGCTCTGGAGAACAGACAAAATTAGAGGTTGAGGCAGAATGCCTGGGTAGGCTTAAGGCATCTGGTTCACATGCCTTGCTCACACATTCAGATCTAAAGCTGCCATAAGATTTCACATCAAGAGGAATTCTCCTGCACACCCGAAGGTCAGGGACCTCCTTCTGGGAAAAAGAAAGGACCTTTCACATGACATGATCTGCTTCCTAGGATCATCTGGGAAACTCACCTAACAAGTTATCTGCAATTGCAGAAACCAAAGACATTGGCAATGCCCTTGATAAGTCACAGCGTGACAAATACAAGGTACAGTATGACATAGCATATTCTGCAATAAAATACTGGTACATCAAACTGCAAGTCTGGAGCTGCCAAAGGGGATCTATCAGACTGATGTACCAGTTCAAAGTCAAGTGCCCATACTTCATATTTTTCAGTTATGACTAATCCTTTCCAGTTAAAAAAAAAAAAAAAGCTTGCAAAACCCCCATTATTCCTTCAGTCACAGCATTAGCCAATCCAAAGCATAGCACAAAGCTGTGTAGGACCAAAAGACAATACACATTTAACCAGCCTCTCCCCTGCACATATACATGTGTGTATACTCGTACACAAACGCATATATACCTCATGTATTTTAGGAAACCTGCCTTGAGAAGAAAAGACCCAATATGGCATCACATTAATTACCACATGTAAAGAACAATTTGAATCTATTGTCTGAAATACAGAATTATGGGTAGAGGAGTAGAAGTAGTGCTTGTAAAGGAAATAGTGTTACTCAAATATTGGACTTACTGTCTGGTAGAAGCTCTTTTCTTGAAGGTCCTTACATATGTCAACCCTCTCTAAAACTATGACATGAAAAATCTGAAGCACACACTAAGCACTTCGATTCCTACATGAGAGCCTCCCCTCAGCCTGACTTCAGTGGCTATCCCCATCACTCGGATGCCAGGGACATCTCGCCTGCTATAAGAATCCACGTGAATTCAAATTGTGACTAACAAGGACTATAAACCTTGCTGCAAAGAGAAACCTAACAATGAAAGCTTTAAAACCCAACACACACTCTGCAAGGCACGCTTATGGGTAGTTTAAAAATTAAGTGAGGTAAGGATTACCAGCAGACAGTTTAGTGAGAAAGGCAGAGGACTAAAGGGGAAATTATTTTTAGAGTGATGGCACTAAGGTAACAACCCACTTACCGCAGCTTTCAGAGCTTGGTCTAGGTCTTCCAGTAAATCTTCTTCATCTTCCAAACCAACTGACAGGCGAATTAATGTATCACTGATTCCAAGAGCTTCTCTATCTTCTTTAGGCACTGAAGAGTGAGTCATGATGGCCCTGGAGGTAAAAAATAGCCTTTGCTCTAATAAGTGTTTATTTTTATCGGTAAAGACCAAACAAATTGGTTTCCTGCCAGCATCCCCTGAAATACCATAAAGACTTTACACCTTTTGTGCACCACCTGCCAGTTAACCCACAGATGGAAAGAGATCCTATCATCAGTTACTGTACATTATGCAAACTGCAGAGAAGTCAGTGACTTGTAGATCCCAGCGTTTCAATAGAGTATTTCCAAGCTACAAATGATGAATAAGAAGTGGATACTTAATCTGGAAATGAAAAAGGAGGGAAAAAATCCTATTCCTCTTCCTTCCAGATTTTTTTTTCCCCTCAAAAAATAGTATCTAAAAGCTCTACTTTAAGCATGTGGAGAAACAGCTATAGTATACAATCTCCAGTATAAAATCTCCAGATTTTTTTTTTTAACTTCTGTTTTCTCAGATCACTTGTCAAACTGTACCACTTATATTGAAGAGTTTATTCTCTCCAGCTACGGAGGATATAGGTAAGAAGCTATTTCCCCCATATGCTCAGTCACTGACATCTACCAGTTAGCAATTACCTTTCAACTGCTTGAGTGTTTTAAGATGTGCTGTTGTTCTAAAATGAGCAACTGAAATGATTTAGCATATGCTTAGTCATAACTTGCCATGTATCTTTTTGAAAATCAAATTGGATTTAAGTAAAATAATCTAATTCCAGATTCTAAAAATCCTATTTTTAGCCTTTTAACTTAGACAGGGGCAACTAAGTATTACTAAAATCCCCACAAAATGTACCTGACATGGAGACAGATGCAGTTCGGTGTCGCATACTGAACACGCCCTCTTGTGTAAGCAGGCAGAATGGCAGACCTCTTTCCTCAACAGTGGGACCAAATCTGCTCAATACCCCTTATTCAAACACACGCTGATTTCTCGGATTTGTTGTCATAGCAACAAATTGCAGCTCTGTCTCCAGTCAAAACAAGGAAGCGTGGAAATTCTTTCATCATTGCATTCTTCCATTCACAAAAGTCACACTCATTTCTGGAGTAGCCACTGGTTTTTGTGCTATACAACATACCATTCTGGAATCTCAATTATACGCAAAGTATCTTAGCTTTGTGTACTAGAAAATTTTAGAACTCCCATCAAAATAGAGCAGAAACTTTTTTGTTACTCTGCAGCTTTTTTAGACTTCCAAGATGAAGAATGACTTACGGATGCTCTGCTAGGCTTTCATATCCTCCCAGACTCTCAGCCAGTGCAAAAACCTACAGGAAAAATTAAACAGAAGTTAACATAAGAAGTGTAAGTTTATGAATGCTTAGAAACAGACAGTTATGAAAAAGCGATGTTTAGTGGTTGAGGGGGTTTTTTTCCCTAAGTTTTTCTATAGTAACTTTTATATTATGAAAGGTATTAGCTGTAATTATGAAAAAAGTGTACATTTAGCAGGTAAGAGCTATTAAGATTTAGAACAGACTTATCCTAAAAAGGCTTTAAAGAGATACTGATGCAAAACTGAAATAACTCGGGAATAGTTCCTACAATGCAATGCATGGGCAGCAATGGAGGAAGAGCAGAAGGGAAAATGCACAACGTGAGGGAGCAGGTTCTGACCGGGTACCACCAGAGTCTTCATTCTGTTCAGAGGAAGGATAGAGCAGGCTGCCTGAACAAAATAGCAGTCAGATCTCAAAAATTTTGGTTAAGGTTGAAGTGATTTTATCCTATCCTTACATACTCTGCTTTCGCATCACTTACCAATGTTCATGTTTAACACCTATGCTTTTCAGGCTGGCTGTCCTGGTTTCAGCTGAGTTAGAGTTACTTTTCTTCCTAGTAGCTAGCATAGTGCTGTGTTTTGGATTTAGCATGAGAAGAATGCTGATAACACACTGATGTTTTAGTTGTTGCTAAGTAATGCTTAGACTAGTCAAGGACTTTCTTTTTCAGCTTCCCATGCTCTGCCAGGTGCACAAGAAGTTGGGAGGGGGCACAGCCCAAGATAGTTGATCCAAATTGACCAAAGGGCTATTCCATACCATATGACGTCATGCTCAGTATATAAACCGAGGGGAGTTAGCCGGGGGGCAGCGATCGCTGCTCGGGGACTGGCTGGGTGTCGGTCGGCGGGTGGTGAGCGGTTGCATCACTTGTTTTCTTTTCCCTGGGTTTTGTTTGTCTCTCTCGTTCTCCTTTTCATTACAATTATTATTATTATTATTATTATTATTGTTATCATTATTATTATTACTATTATTATTATTTTATTTCAATTATTAAACTGTTCTTATCTCAACCCGTGGGTTTTCTTACTCTTGCCCTTCCGATTCTCTCCCCCATCCCACCGGGGAGGGGGAGGGTGAGCGAGCGGCTGCGTGGTGCTTAGTTGCCGAGTGGGGCTAAACCACGACACTGGCAAATAGCAGACCTGATGGGGAAAAACCCCACACATTTAAGATTCTCCTCATAAGGCTGAACAGATTTTTTTCACTCATTGCTCGGGTCTGATGGTTAGTTTAGTATTTTGAAAACCAGCCTAAGTTTCTCAGTGCCTAACAGGACCAGTGTTTGTGAAATGCTTACTGTTAGTTAAGGTTCTTTTTAGCCCTGCTCTTTGAATTATGGACATACATTCCTGGATGACAAAAAGGCTTTCTAGAGAGCCAACTGTACTCAAACATGGATTCATGATTTGTCTTTTGTGAATGCACTTACTGCCCTCAACGTTCCTCTCCAGCTATGGTTGCTTATATTGACTTTTTTTCCCTTTTAAAAAAAAATACAACTAAACCTATCAACCAAAGAATCCTCTTCTCAGCCTGGTTTAAGGAAATGGCTTTACTTTTCTACCAACCTAGTGACAAACTGATGGTTATCCAAGTCAAAGGGCTGAAGTGAACATACTCATAAGGGACTACTTCTGGAACGTACTCTCTGATGCTTTTTGTCAAAGCTGGTAGATCTCCTGTACCAGGATTAAATGCTCTCTCTCATGTAAATGGATATTTTGTGGGAAAAGCATATATTTAGTAACTTCATTTTCAGTTGATGACATTAGCTGGCAAGTAAGAAAGATCAGGAGAAGGAAGTTCTAATTTACCTTTGTCTATTATTACTGATTTTTTTTTCCAAGAACGAAACAGCAAAAAACACAAGAGCGGGATGCAAACTAACCAGAGATCAAGACTAGCAAACACATTAAAGAGTACAGGCAGAATTAATACTTTGCAAAGACAAAAGCAAAAGCCTATGATTTAGGTAAAACAAACAAACAACTATTCTCCAAACTGAGGGACTCCCTCTTTGCTTCAAGACTCATGTAATTTCTCAGTAAGTTTTTATCTTGATGAGTACTTTGAAATATTACAACAGTATTACACCAGCCACAGCTTCTCTGCTTTCAAATACTACAGGTATTTTTGCAAAAGGATGGTATGCAGGCCCTTTATTAGGGCTAACCTGGACATACTACACCCTACTGTGTAAACAAATACTTCAAATGAGCTGAGACATCCTTTTCTTCCCTCTCATTAGCCTCCCATTTACAAATAATCTATTATTTAGAGATGGTTACACCCAAAAGGCTTTAGGAGCTTTGCAAGTATAGAGAAAGACTCTCCCCACCCCAAGAAAAAACACTTCCTTCCATTATCACCCGCAGAAGAACAGGCTCAAGTCCCTCTAACGTAGTGCATATTTACTGTCATTTACCTTTAAATTCTTGAGAAAGGTAGCAGCATGTTCGAGATTTCCTTTAATGTAAAAGGTTACCATCCCAGGACAGCCAGTACACTGCCGCTTGATCAACTCATGCTGAGGGTGTGAAGGCAAGCCTGAAATTTGTAGAAGTTGCTTTAAATTAATTACCGTCACTTCAAAGGGTAAAGCAGCTCACCCTCAGCTATGTAGAAACAGCCCATTGCCAAGGTGGACACCTAAGCCAGAGTCACCAAATGTGAAGGGTGCACAAACGACACATAGTATTACAGTACCTAAATCCAGCCTCACTCTAAGATGTCACCTGCTCTGAAGTCTTGCCAACCTACCTGGGAAAATTACTTTCTCCACCCGGGAATCTGACTCAAGAAATCGAGCAACAGCTAATGCGTTGTGGAAATGTTGTTTCATCCGGATTTGTAGTGTCTTCAAACCACGATTGCACAGGTAACAGTCAAAGGGAGATGGAACAGCTCCAAGAGCTACAGAAATTTAAACAAAATTCCACATAAAACAAAGGGATTTTTTTTTAGTAAAACTAAATACAGTCCTAATTTCCAAAATTTCTAAAGTTAGAACAAGACAAGTGGAAGACATCTGATGTGATCTGTCTTCCTCATCTCACACACATGGGAAGCCATTTAATGAGCCAAGTTAACAAACTGAAGACTCAAGGATTAAATTTAGTAGACATAATATACCTGTACTCCTGTTGTAGACAGAAGGCAGACAGAATACTGTACAGGAATTTGTTCATTACAATGAAGAGGCAGTAAAATTGTTAAAATCAACCTATATATGAAAATGCTGCATTAGGCATATCCTCTGATGTGTGAATGAGTTTAAAAAACCCCAGATGTACTTGACACAAGTTAGATGAAATTAGTTAAATGTGTAATTTAAAGGTTTGTATCCCTCTTCATGTACAGTCAAGTGAATATAGGAAATGATTGTGCTCTTTCTGCCACAGTCTTAACTATAACCTAAAGAGAGACTTTGTAAGCAGTCATGCCCCATGTAACTGCAGGTGCTGCACATGGGAGACAGACCACAGCTGCTCCCCATCTGATGCTTTCAGGACGTGCCCATCTCCTGCCTCTGCACAAGATGCACAGAGCACAGGCAGAGCTCTCCATGCCACACCAGCGTGTGGCTCTGGGAAGTGCACTCGAGAGAGGCTCTGCAGCTCAGTGCTCGCTCGGGAGCAGCAGGGCACACGCTTCTCAGGGGAAAGCAGGGATAGAGGGGAATTACAGTCCTGCAGTGAAGAGTGCTGCCTGCATTCAAGCACCTGCCACCAGACAATTCACCCCACTCACCATCCCCTGGTGAACAAATGCTGAACAACCCACACTGTTCTCAGCATTTTCCTAGAAGCAGTTAGGAAGTGGAGACCAGCGTCATTAACTTCATCTGAGAGAGAAGCCACAGAGGCTATTGTGTTTGCATAAGGCCACCCTACGTACCAGTGAAAGGCAGGGAAGAGAGTTCAGGTTCCTACATCGGTGTTACCGCTTTCTCTGCAGTCATTTACACTTCTGCACATTTAAATGCCTGAGCTACATCTCTAGATAGATTTCATACTTGTGTGCATGCAACATGCTTCCCATTACAAGCTGGTATATTTGAATACAATTCATTTTAAGGTATTTCCTACATTGAATACTCACAGTTTTGTAAGAATTTGAGCCTTTCATAGAGGTCATCACAGTTTACTGAAACAAGTCCCATTACAACATCACTATGCCCTAAAAATGCAAGAAGACAAGAACAGAATCAGCCACTCCATCTGCTCCAGGGTTCTGCCACAAACCCTTATTTTCTCAGTCTTCGTGCTAATACAGTCCTGTTTTTGTGAGGCACTGGGTTCCTTCTCATTGCTACAGCCATCGTCCTTGTGCAGCACATGAATCATAAGGCAGATTTCAGTTTTTTCTAAAGCTCTGGTCAGCAGTGCACTCTGCCGTGTGCTGCACGCATGACCCCAGACACTTCCCAAGCCCGCCGCCGCTAACTGCCAGACAGCAGGACACTGTACAGGAATCAGGTGTGTCCTGCGAAGCAGCACCAGGCTGCTGTCTTAGTGAGAGTGAACACCAGCTAGAAAACTTCCACTTCTATCCGCACCACCACGGACGTGCGGTTACAACACAGCTACAGTCACGTTAGCTCCAAGTCTGGGCTGTTTGGGAAACAACACAGTGAATGTGCTTTTGGACAGGCTCCAGCACAGCTGTATGAAACCTCCTTTAAATCTTAATATAATTTCTGGCAGCTACCTTCTACTGAAGCCACTTGCTTTGTTGTAGTCAAATTAAAGCCAACATGGCTATAAATACCTCTAGGTCTATTGCCTGAAGTCAGGTCAATATTCCTTCTCCCAGGGATAGTTTAGGAACCACGAAGACTAATGGTCTATTCAATGGTCGATCTCCTCCATCTAAGAATTACTGACAGACACATTGGCTTTTGTGAACCACCCACAGCCAGAATGGCTTTTAAATAGCCAGCCTGAGTTGTGTTGAACACACATACTTACCGTTCATGTATTTGGTTGCAGAATACATACAAATATCAGCCCCCAGAGACAAAGGACGCTGAAATGAAATTAAAATAATAGATCCAATTAAAGCTTGTCTGCACTCTGGTTAATTTCAAGCTATCCAGAAAGGCTGTTACCCAACACAGAAAATAACAATAGGCGGTGAAACTAAAAAACCCACAAAAACTTAATACAAAACTTAACACCTTAAACACAAAAACCTGAGAATGAAGATAGATAGAATATGTGACAAAAACAACAGTACAGGAAAGCACTCTGAATGCAAGATAAGCACAATAAAAAGAACCCACAATAAAATGTGATTTAAAAGCACTGGTCTAATTCCCACTGGCTTCAGGGAGAGGAGTGATTGAATACATCTAACATACAGCCCGTTCATATTTTTGGGGAGGGAAGTTATATTGCTTAGCTGAAGCAGGGATAAGTAATGGTATTTACTCTAAAGTATATTTCCTTAGAAAATGAAGATCTCAACACAGTCTGCAAAGCAAAAAAAATGCATTGTTTTCTAGATATCAGCATTGGTGATACTGCACCAGAAGAACAACTGAAAACCTGAAGAAAGTGCAAAGGGTCTTGTTTGCCAGATCTCTGTTCCCTAACCTCCCAGCTTTCTTCCCAGAAGCCTTTTTAAGGTGAGGCAAACTGAGATGTTGATGGCCAAGAAGTAATGAACAATGTAGGTTTTTTAAATCAGTCCCTAAGTAAAGGACTTTGCACTTAATATAAACATATTATAAAGACTGAAGAGTATCAATATGTTAAGAGGTAACAAAGCAAGCAGATTTAGAATAACATACTGCTGCTGCCAGATTAAACACAGACGTCTATTCAAGCAACGTGGATAATGTGCATTCCCAAAGCGCAGCCAGGAGAATGGTAGCATAAACACCAGTGCCTTTTACATTCAATATTGCTATATAAATCACTCTAAAATTATCATCTTCTTAGTACAGTGTATCAGCAGCAGCAGCAGTCTGGAGAAGTTTAAAGACATTACCTATTATGCTTCCTAGAATTAATCATTACAACTGACTTTCTCTTAGCACCAGGCCAATAAAAGATACATTAACTAGCTCATATATCCAGATGCTCACTTTTCTTCTTTCACACACGTCTTTCCGAAGTAATATGCATTCTGGGGGGAAGGAATCACCAAGCCTTTGGTATGTACAAGACAAACTCAAGTGTTGCTTTAGCTAAGCATTAACACTTTCTGTAAAGCTCTCTTAATTTATAAAGATCTCAGTACCCTTAACAGAAACAAAGACACCTTGCCTTTTGCACTCATAAAAAAGTTTTACTTTAGACCTAAAATACAAGGGATTAACTTGGTCTCCTAGGAAACATACATGAATATTTCTAGCCCTTGTTAAGATGAACAAGACTTCAAAGTTTATTATTCCAAAGCATTTTTAGAACTTAAGAAATTGTCTTCACTTCATGTGTTGTAGTTATAAAAGCAGAAGAGTTATGCCAGTTGTTCAAGATCAAAATTACAAACACTTAAGCCACACATTCACCAAAATATTGAAGAAAAAGGTAATTTGAAAGTCTCAAAGAAAGATTTAACAAAGTTTGCTTCTTTTAACTTCTTCTTCCACTACCTTTTTCAGAATGTCAACTGGTTCAGAACAGATCATAAACAGCATATACAAAAGAATTGCTATAAAAAGGCCAAAGTTAGAAAACAGGCCTGTTACAATTTCCACCACTGAGAACTAAAAAACATGACTTTTGAATGACAGAGAAGCCATTCTCCCAATAGCTTACCTGACTGTCTTGATTCAGTGTGTTTACTTGACTGTTGAGCTATATTGGTTTTGCTGGTATCATACTGCTATATGACTAGCTATAAATTACTTTGCACACCATCTTTACTAATGTAAAGAGCAGCAGTACATGGGTTGTATTTAGAAACAGAACAGGTAACTTTACAATGCATAGATCAAAACTACAGTTCCTTGGTGGTGCTTCCATTTTAAAAATGTATCTTTGAATACACTGAAATAACGGGGTAACTGTAAACAAAGCAAGTGCTTACCTGGAAATATGCAGACATAAAAGTGTTGTCTACCACTAGAAGAACATCTTTATGCTTATGTACTACATCTGCACAGGCCTGAATGTCAATGACCTTCAGTGTGGGGTTTGTGGGCGTTTCAATCCAAACGAGCTGCAGTAATTCAACAACACAAAACATCAGTTTAGAGATTTTATAATGCTGGTGATGATACATGTGTAAGTCATAAGCGCTTTTAAATGTTAACTCATTGAGTGTCAGCTTCCCATGCAGGTTTGTAGAGCGGAAATAAGGAAGTGTCCCTACTGAAGAAAGGCAAGGTTTCTTGGGAGAGGTAATATTCTCCACAAAAACAACTGATACATGGGAAGAACATCAAAGCTTTTGAAAACTTAAGTGCATCACGTCTGAAGAAGGTCTGACATAGCCAGAAGAAAGTCTTTATGCCCAAAAGTTTGTAAGCCTTTTCCAGCTGAATTATCTTCCACTGGAGCACGAGATTATCTGTTCCAGAGCCACGGAGCACCTCCTCCTCCTCCGACCTTGGTGTTCCCTCTGCTGTTTCTTACTTTTCCCCTCCTCCTCTCTCTCTCTATGGTGTTTTTTGCCCTTCTTAAAACGTTTTCAATGAGGCACCACAAACGTCACCAAGTGGCCTGCCATGGGGACGTGTTGGAGCCAGCTGTGCCCCAACCTGTCCCTGCAGAGGCCAACCCTGCAGCCCCCTCTGCTTGACACATACACCCAATACAACAAGAGCAAGAATAAAATTGTTTAACATTAAGCAAGTAAGTTCAGCAATTTCCCTCTTCCCTACCTTGGTCTCTGGTGTAATTGCAGCTTCCAGGCATTCCGTTTTCACGCAGTCAACAAAAACTACATTCAAACCCATTTTCATGGCTACCTTCCTGAAGTATCTGTTTGTGCCTAAAAAAATACCCAAACAAAACCAAACCAAACAAAACAAAAAAATCAGAGTCACAAAATGAAAAAACTTCCTTAACTTTCCTTCACTGATCTCCAGCCTCTTGTATGCTTCCATGGAAAGTCAGGAGGGTACAGTTTTATGCTGTACACCACAAATGGCACATCAGTATTTTTTTTATTTCTAAAAAGTTTAAAGATTGCTGTAGTTTTAAACATCATGGTAAAGTAATAATGGGAATATGGAATCAGAGTGACTTATGAAGTACTTCCAATTAATAGCTGTTGGATTTTTTTTAAAGTCAGAAAATTAAATTCTAACTTGCCTGATTCTAACTTTTCCTCCAGCCCTTCGCCATGCATAAGCTAGTGGTTCCAGTTTTAATATCCTTTTTCCCCCACCACACTTTTAATAACTTTTTTCCACCACATATTTTCAAACTCTTTTTTCTATTTAACAAGCTTATTTGAGAATCTGGGAGAAGAAGAATCAAGAGGAAGACTCCAGCTACTGTGTTTCTTATCATTCCATTAAATAAACATGTAGCGAGGAACACAAAAAAGTGATTATTTCCTTCCTTTCTGTCTTTGAAGCCTTTCATTGGAAAGATTAAAAGAAGAAATCAGAAGCAACCGGTTGATCACTAGATGTGCAACATACTGACTATCTGGCAACAATGCCTGGATTAAAAATTAATTCATTAGGTCTTTCTGCCAAGGTTATTCAACATTTACTCACTTATGCACAACAGCAGTTTGCCATCTAGCCATAGTCATAGTACATGCAGGGTATGATTCTGTGTGCTGAACACTAAGTCTGAATGATTTTTTTTTTTAAGAGAAGACTTTTATTTCTACAATAAGCTATATATTATATTCTCTCTTGTGCTGCAAGAAGTTTATTCGAGCATGGGAAATTTTCACATAGGCTGTCAACTCTGCAAATACAAACCACCGAAAAGTTGCTTTATAGTAGTCTAACATACTTTCAATAATACCACACTAAAAAAAAACTTAGATGGAAATGAGAGGTTACACTGAAAGTAGCCCTTTTAAGAAGTTACAGCAATGGCTCAGAATTCAGAGGAGTCAACCACCTACAGCTCCTCACGCCTCCCAAAACTCAGCGTCTCTTAAACACATCCCAGGCCATATGCTTTCCAGCATTGCCCAAGAGCTTTTCATTTTCTTTTACTGTTTTTCTAACAACCTTGGATACTGCAGACTCATTTGAGTTAGCAAGCGCAGTACTGCTTTCCTATCCAACCAGGCTTTTTACAAAAAACACACTAAAAGCTTACCAAAGCTAGTGTACCCTCGAGGGAGCAGGGACACATGCCAGCACTCAGTACTCAGTGACTCAAAGGTTGCTGTTGCAGGGCTGAAGTATGAAAGGCTGCACAGGGCAAGCATGGTGGAGGAGTAAACCCCACGTAGCAAAAAGGAGTCGGCACAGGCAACAGCGAGGAAGTGGCTGACAAAGGACCAGGCTGCAGCATGCAAGAACACGAGCACAAAAGACAACTAGGAACAGCCAGAAGAGCACAGCCTAAGAGAAAATCAAGGAGGGACTTAGGGGACAAGGACCCCTAATATCTGAGGGAAGAATGAAGAGGCTGAACACATACTGGCCATGGCAGCCAGTGGCAGATCTGCAGATGTACCATGCCATGGGGTGTGAACTCTACTGAATAAGGCTGTCTGTGGGGAAGCCAGTCTCTTTACAACAGAAGTATGGAAAAAATTCAGGGAAGAAACAATGAAATTAATCTCTGCAGAAACCACCACAGCCTGAGGCTTTAATGAGCAGGTGAACTGGTTTTGCTTGAAAAATACACCTATGGGCCTTTCTGAAGTGAGGAACTGATAATATGCTTTGGCCAAATGACTTTGATTCACCGAGTTCTGTGGTGGGAGGGCTGTGAATTAAAGGAGCAGATTGTTGGTAGGGATTCCTGCTGTCTTCACTCAACTTGGCTCCAGATGTACTTTGGAGAAGAGCTATCTGGCATGACAGAACTAAATCAAATGTGTGTATTTATGTTTGATATGCACAAGCACAGAGAAATGACTGGCAAACAGTAATCACTCTTAGCAATAGGAAAGGTCTTAACTTTTGCTAAAAGGTTTTCCAGCTATTGCTTGGGAAAACGCTACCTGTTGCTGACCTTTCTAACTTCCCTTTGAAAACAAAGCAGATTTGATCTCTTTGTGCTAAGGCCTTGAAGCAGATGAAGGGAGACAAGCTTCACTGATCAGTGAAACACACGAGTTGGGCACTAAGGACACCAATTGTCACAGCTTATCCTGGCAGACTTCCCCGCTACAGACTTTTGGGTGGCATCAACCTTTTGAAGGACTTCAGCAGAGGTGGATGAACTCTGTTTGTTCCTAGGGAGTTTCTTGGAAGAATGGATCAAAAAAACCTATGCATGATCAAAACCTAATAGTGGGCTGCAGCATCTCTGAAGCATTCAGAAGACATGGGCATAACAGATGCAAGTTGTGCTTTCAGGGAAGATGACAGAATAGTTGTCTGAAACAGTCCAGACAAAATGCTGTTGGTAAAGGGTCAAACCTAGGAAAGGAATAGAAATACCAGAAGCTGGAAAGCTGTGTTACATTGGACTGCAGGGGGTCCTGCTCTGCAACCAAATCTGTGCAAGGCTAGGATGTTGCTATTTTCCCCTCATTTAAGCATATATTACTAGTTAGCCATATTTTTTAAACCTCCATGTTGTGCCGCAGAATCTTTCAGTGTTTGAATTTCTAACACTAAAATCAGACAGAGGTATTCTGTGTTCTCATCAATTGAAAAGGCTTTAAAGAAAAGTAAGGTCCTACGTGGGAAATTCATAAAGTTCATGAGAATCACAAATAGGTACATTTAAGCATTTGCACAATTAAGTTAAAAACACACGTGCTTTACGTACCTCCATAAACATCATCCATGCAGATAATCGTATCCCCTGCCTTTAACAGGTGAGTAATATTCAAAGTAGCAGCTAAGCCAGAAGCATAAGCTAAACCTAAAACAGAAAAGAATAAATGGCAGACAGACTGTATTTTAATATGATACAACCTTGTCAAACTTGCCTTTGCTTTCCTCACTTTGCTTTTAAAAGGAACCTGTTCTGTCACTCTCCCTTATGCTATCTTGTTAAGTGGATTCAGTAAAAGCAGCAGCCTGATTTTACACAGGGTGGAACCCAGGATGAACACTGGTAACACAGTCTGGTAACAGCTACTATGGGGCTCCCGCTTCCCACCGCATTCAGTGCTGCTGCACAAGGATGGATTCAGTTTAGCTTAGGCATCAAATGCAGCAAGAGGAAGCAAAGTCACTACAGAAAGTCCAGTGATTGAGCTGGACCTTCCTGAATGATAAGTGTTGGACTCTTTTCACACCACGAAGCAGCTCTTGCCTGTAACTAGTAGTCAGCGGCTGTGAAAGCCTTGCTGTGATACAACTGCTGCTGACAACTCAGTGTCCTTGCTCCCCAAGTTATGCGTACTGTAGACACCGTCAGGAGACACACATGCTGACATCTTGCTTAAGGAACCTATTAATTGCTTACAGTATTTAGCTCCATCTAGCGCTGCCACAGCCTTCTCCAGGCAATTCCGGGTAGGGTTTCCACTCCGGCTGTATTCATAACCCTATTGTGAAAGCAAGAAAAAAACCCATAACTTGAGAGAGCGCTGAGAAAGTTTTGTACAATAGTAGTCCTAGGTTCCTTAAAAAGTCCTCACTTTCAACACTGAGGTTACGCATCCACCTCCTCCAAGAACAGCAGGCTGGTTTTCTGGCTACGTCAAGCTGCTGTACACAACACCCGACTGGGCATCCCCAACCTGAAAATGGTTCCTAGGGGTGCACTAGGGGAAGCATTGTACTGCTAGCCATGCTCTCCTACTTCTTCCTAGATATCTATCTCTGGTCACTGTTGGAGAAAAGGCCCTGGTCTGACACAGCCCACTCATCCTTACATTATCAGCAAGAATGTGTCCCATCTCTACGACGCTCTGCTTGAAAGATGCTATAGGGCACTAGCCAGTGCCAACGTGCACCCATCAAAACTTCTCGAAAGCTCAAACGTTTCCCTGGCATGCAATCAGGCCAAGTTCCACACTTCAGTGCAACAGCTTTTATGTGAATACTGAGAAAATTTAACAAGAAAAAAAATACTCCTGCATGCATGGATGCACTTGTTACAGAGAGAACCTGGCTAAGCATCTTGGTATTTGCGTACTTTCAGGATTTCTGTTTAATGACAACTTCATCATATTCAGGAATCTGGCAGACCGCTCTCACGGAGCTTCCGGCAAGAACGTGGCCACTCTATCATCAGTATGTAAATGCAGCAGCATGTGACTCCTTCTTCTGTGGTCTTCTTCAACACAGCTACCTACTTACAAGCATTCACAATTTTAGTCTGTGTAAGTGATTTTGTGTGGAATCAAAGATCACAAGGCAAATTCCTATTGCCCAGCCAGCACACTGTGATGTTCAGACCTCAGGTTTGGAACAAATACTGATTTATGAGTTGCAAATTTGTGTTATTTCCCTCATACATGCACGGTAGCAATCAGAAACTTCATGATAGTTCAACGCAAACACTTCCAGTACTTTCTACAATCCATCCACAAAATACTTATGAAATATTCATTCGGTCTGGGAGGACAACTGAAGCAGCCTCTTACACAATCTGTGTAAATGAGAAAATGTATTCTGCTCAGGCTCGGTGGCAAAGTAAAGCATTGTTATCACGCAGTCTTCAAGAAAGTCCCCAGATGCATGCAAGCCATCCGACCAAGGCCTGAACCTTCACGCGGTTAGCAGCTTCCTGCACCCAGCACCCATGCACACCGCAGAGCGGAGGCTGCCGAGTCCGAGGGGTGCTGGGTGCTCCCCTTCATGTGGCTTTCGCATTGAAAATCACCCTAAACGTGCCTTCCAGCCCACTGCGGGAGAACCTGTCTCCTCCACTGGGAAAAAGACGATCTTTTTTTTTTTCAGGAGCTAGCACGAGGGGAAATATTTCCACGCGCTGCAAACCGGGAGCCCCCCTCCCCTTCCCGGGGGCTGCCGTCTCCCCGGATCCCCCCCGGCCGGCCAGCATCTCCCGGGGCAGCCCAGCGGGCCGGGCCACGCCGGGCCGCGGGCCCTCGCGGTGTCCCCGGCCGCGCCCCGAGACCCCGTCCGAGCGCGACGCCTTTGACCCCAGACCCCCGCGCCGCCCCGGAGCCCCC
>VYZW01059168.1:2003-18545 GCA_013401315.1 Balaeniceps rex | reverse complement strand
CCGCCGAGCCCGACAAGTGCCCGGCGCACTTCCCCGTGCACGAGTGCGTTTTCAAGGGGGACGTGAGGCGGCTCTCAGCCCTCATCCGGACCCAGGGCATCGGCCAGAAGGACAGTCACGGTGAGCGGCCGGGGCGGCGGGGGGGAGCGGAGCGGCGCTGCCCGCGGGGCGGGCCCGGTGCCCGGCGTGCGGGAGGTGGCGACCGCTTCGCCCGCCGCGCCGTGGGGAGCTCCCTCGGGCTCCGCGGGAGCCGCAGCCTCTTCTCTCTCCTGCTCGGCCTGAGACCTCGTCCCTGCTTTCTGAAGTGCCGCCGGTGTTTCCCTTCTGGGGTTTGGGCAGTTGGCGGGGGTGGCAGTGGTAGTGGGGTCTGAGGAGTAGCGTGGCCGCTCACTTAGAAAATTCTTGGGATTTTCGTAATATGGGTGAGCACGGTACTGGCTTTTGTAACAGCGTGATGCTGGGAGAGCTTCCTCTTACCGGGTATTGCTTCATGTCCAAAAACCTACTTCATTTAAAAAAGAAAAAAAAATTACTTTTTTGAAGTGTCTGAACTGTCACCTGTTTGCTTTTGGAGATGACGAGCGCGCTTAGGAGTGGTTCCTTTGGCTGTTGGTGGAACTATCTTTGATTTTTCCCCAGGCTAAAAAAAACAACTTTTTTTTTTTTTTTAAATGCTTTAGTTCTGGGATTTGAAAGAGCTAAAATCTTGTTCTCTGCTGCGCTACAAGGTTGCTTTGGACATAGAAGTGGCAGTAGCAGGTAGAAATATGATCCTCATGCTACTCTGTAATGCATAAATACTTAAAATCTTGCTAGGACACTTTAAAATAATGTATTTAATTTGGGGAATATTTTACATTGTTAAAAAATAAATCAGCCTGTCAGGTCGGGTTAAGTTTCATGGTTAGTTTTCATTTCTACGTTTCCTGCCTGTTTCAAGAGTAACATGATACGTTTCTGCTGGAGAATGCTAAGTTATACCGTATGTGGTATCTGGAGAAGTTGTGATTAAAGGGTACAGTTATGTTCTTTTTCTGATTAAGAGATAAACATTCCCTTTGGTTTACTTAATTGTGTTATGTAAAATAAAAAGGGACATTAAGGTAGAGCAATCTTTGGGATTGGTACAATGGGAAGAATAATTTAATTGGAAGGTAAAAGCTATGTCCATGATAACGTTAGGCACTCAAACACAAACGAAGGTATGCGGAGTAATATACAGTTCAGTTTTCTCAATCAAGACAGGGAGGAGTATTTCTTACAACTGTCATAACATTTTTCTAAGTATGTTGTTATAAATATAGCTGCAGATATATTTATCCTGTCATCTTCATTCCAAACGTTGCAGCTGGTAGAATGAAAGCAACAGACTCGGGAAGAAATTTTCTCACTCAGTATATTCCTTCTGCTGACTTTTCCCCTACACCTCCTCCAATTCCTCATCAAATAACTCATCATCATAAGCTTAATATCTTTACTTTGAAGGCACTTCCTAATCCATCTTTGCTGCGCTGTCATCTTCAATGTGTATCACAAACATTGATACCATCCTTTTTTTAATATATGTACACATGCACACACATACATATACATAAAAATTTCAAATGAATGTCTTTCTGCTTTCAGAATGCTGTTTACAGAAGGAACACTTTGGGGATTTCTGTCTCATTATGTTCCTCCAAGTTTTTACTTTAAGTGTTCCTTTGCTATTAAGTTTTCAAAAAAACCCAACAACAAAACCCTTGATGTCTTGACATACCAAAGGCCTGACTAATATTTCCTTGTTATTGTTTTCTTTCTGCCTGAATCTGTCTGTCACTTGTTTACATATTTGGATTGTGAGTTATTTGGGGTAGATAATTTCAGCTTACAATTATACTCAGAAATAAGCCAGAAGAATCCTAGTACATGATAAGGAAGTGACAGAGGGGAGAAGGAACTTCTAGTAACAGTTATTGTTTATAACTCAGTTCCATTTTTAGTGTGCAGATAAGTGCAGAAAAGCCAAGTCCTGTTGAATGTTAAACTCTTGGTGTTCTAATAAAACAAACGCTGGCTGTGTCTGCAAATTGAGTGCAGCCTGCCTCGCTCTCTAAATTAACCTCAAAAAACATTACCCGTTGGAAGGCCAGTATCATTATTCCAAAAATGATGAATTTCTTGGGAGAAGCTTCTATGCATTTATGAGCTAAAACATATTCAGAATAAAAACGTGTTATATTCTGGAATAGATAAATCTTGCTGAATTACTCTTGGAAAACAGACTTGGCTTCCTTGTAGGCTTGCCAGGTGCCTAACGAAAGGTTAAAAGCTACACATGCACGCGTGTGTGGACAAGTACTGTATTTCATGTACGGTTTTGTGCGAGCAGTTTTTGTTTGCATGCCCTGGATGTGCACATGCAGGATTTCAGGCACTGTTGTATCACTGCTTTCATGGAATAAGGCCCTGTAGGCTATATGACTTGGGGAGGGAAGCATATATGCTCATCTCCCAAAGCTATAGATATTGATGAAGTTGTCTTTAGCTGGAAGGGAAACGTGAGATTTGTTTAATATGGTGAATCAAGCTGTTGCCAAAAGAGAATGAATTTGATTGCAACTGTTCCAAGTATGTGCCCATTCGTGTTCTAGTCAGTGTCTAGAAATTATCATATCAAACACGTCATCATTATGATTAAATTGCATGGAAGTCATCAGAACTACACCTTAGCCACTTAATTGTTTACAGTGCCCTTTTTATTACAGCTCTCTTACATAGGTAAATGACATGGTTGTATATTTGCACGCTTCTCTCCCCGCCCCCAGCAGCTGTCTCATGTAAAGCTACTTGTTTTCGTGGAATCTGATGCTTACTGTTGTGGCTTGTGCTGTGGTTCATTGAAAACCTCAAGCTGTTAAAACCATCCATGCAACTGAAAGAAGTGAAACTGCCTGCTCCCACCCTCTTGCCTATCCTGGCAGAAATGCTTAGTTGCACTGTGCACTGGCTAGGAAAAATTGATTAGTGTTAAAATTCACCTTTTTTTTTTTTTATCAGACTGATTTTACCTAGAATTATTCTGTATGCTCTGGATAGTAAATGTTCTAGAGGAGCCACAGCTGTTCTTGTCATGATGAAGCAACTAAACATGATTTGTATTTTAGGATCAGTGGAACTTGAGGTTGCAGTGCAATAGAATTCCAGTGGAGTGGTTCCCTTTGAGTCCTGTAAATACTGGTACTAATTAATTTATCAGTCTGGGACTTTTTATTTGCTCTGTTTCAGCAGCTGCTGGGATTGGGTTTGCATTTTCAGATCCCATCTCTCCCAAAGGAGTAGAAGTTAACTTGTCCTGTTGTGCCTGCCAGCCACATTTCTGAGATTAAATGTATGGAAAGTCTTTGGCTGCTGCCCGCTTCAAACCCTGATAACCCTGATAAGTCCTGCTGCTGCTACTCAGTATTGATGGTTCGCAGTTGTTGCTAGATGGGAAATGGTGGCAGCACTGGTCTCATCTTTTCCAAGGCATTTGTCTTCCCTCAGTTTTCTTGGGCAGAGCGAAAGCTTACCTCTGCTTAAGACTACGATTAGACAAAAGAAGAGTCTTTCTGCTTGAACAGCTCTTCCCGTTCTCCTGCTGGGGGGGAAGAAACTGAAGATTCCACAGAGGCATTCTAAGAGCTGAGTGATTCCTCACCATAATTTCTTCATTTTGCAACATACAACCTTACACAGTTTGGATGGCTTATTTTGATAAGTCAGAGTTAAATTTGCTACTGATAAAACCCATATTGTTTGGCCCAAAGAGCATCAAGACCTTCCCAGGTCTATCAGATCTTAAGACAGATGATTAGTAATGGAACTGTGCAAAATGCTGTTCCAGGTTTGATTTTTTGGATGTGCCAAAGCTAGCGTTGTGTCTCAGCTCTTGCTGAGACTGTTTTACTCTGGGGAGGGGGTCAGGGAGGTACTTCTGTAAAGTAGCAGTGGAATTTTGATGCAATAAAAACATACATGAGATTACTGCGGTGCTTACAGGGTTTGTTGTGCTGTGTGCACATGGTTACACCGCTCCATCTGCAGTCCTGCCACCACGTTCCAGCTGGCTCTCCAAAGCAGACGCACAGCATTGCATCCGCTCTCACTTAGCTTGGCTGGTCTGGGTTAAGAGTTGTCTGGAGAGGAGTTTATCATGGGCAGTGAGAAGAAGGCCTGACTGGCCAGGTAGTCCAGAACGGTAGGAACTACGGTGCGTCTTCCTAAGTTTCATAGTGTCCCTTTTCTATGTGTTTGCATTGCCCCTCCTTCTTACCCCCTTTCCTAAAGGTGCTTTCCTGGCTTACATGTTAGTGTGGCTCCTCTCCCTTTGGTACAGCAGCTAACCTCTTATTTTATCTTGCTGATGTTAAACCTTAGACGACTCCTTGCCAAGGACTTACTGGCTAAAGACCAGCAAGCAGGATGTTACCTCTTTTCAGCTTCCTTATAAATAGTTTTTTATTTTTTTCTTCTGGAATTGATAGATTCTAGTTTCTGTGCTTTATCGGTTATTGTACTGTGTGTTTTTCTGCATGCTCCTCTTCCTCTCCCCCTTGCCTGCTATATCCAAGTTTCCTGTCTAATTTTTGAATTGCGTACTTTTTGGTGTGAAGACGATCATTGAGTCAAAGAAGAATCTGTGCTGGAAGAGGTGTCTGGAGTCGATCTCGTCCAACCTCCTGCTCAAAGCAGAGATAACACCGGAGTTAGATCAAGTTGCTCAGAACCTTGTCCAGAGGAGTTTTGAAATGTGTGTTACTGTACAACTGTACTTTCTGCTTATTGGCTGAATGAAATTGGACAAAGTTCTCAGGAAAGCTGTCATGGGCCTGGTTAGCTTTCCTTTTGTTGTTTCTTGCCATTATACCAAGCTGTCACAGCTGCTGGAGCTGTCTGGCTCTGTTTTATTCACCTTTGAAAGGTGGCGTGTTTTTTTTAAATGTTAAATTTTATTAGTGTAAGAGAAAACTTAGTATAGAGATAGATATATATATGTATATCCCATTGAAGTGCTTGATAAGGTGAGGAAAATGTTTACCCCTGGCTCACATAATTTGAATTTTCTGAGTACATGGGTTGGCTCATTCTCAAGTTTGTTCCTCAATAATTATTTCAGTCACTTAATAAAGAATGGCTGCATCTGGTATTCTAAATTATGTTTTGACTCACAGATGTTACAAAATCTATTAATAGAAAATTTGAGGTTACCTTAGTTAGAGTGTGCATAATGAACTAGGATATAGCTGTCTGTGATATTGCTAGTGACTCGCAAGAATAATTTGTACTACATGTTGAATAGCTCATTCAAAACCACTTAGAAACTCTGCCTTTGACTGCTTGCCTATCTTAACCAGAGATTTCATGATGCTATAGTATGCTGGCAATTTGTATAGCAACCTCTCAGTGTTTTGGATTGCATCTTTTAGATGTCCAGTACGTCATCCTTTGCATGTGGCAAGTACTTATTGCTAACATGATACTGTAAAATAACCCTAAAATCAGTGCACTTGTTATAATTGCAAAAGAAATTTGTGTTCCAGCAATTTTCCTGTTAACTCCACTAAAAAAATGTTTACACATATAAACAGAGTAGTACAGTTAAACGGAAGAATTTTGCATCCTTAAGCTACATAAATAAAATGCGTCAGAATTCTGGTAGCAGTATTAATCCAGAAAAACAACTCTCTGTACCTTACAGTGCATATTTAAGAACAGAAGTACAAAATGTGTCATACGCGTAGCCAGGAAAATAGTCATGTTTGTAATATCTGCTAATAATCTCGGAAGCTTTCTTTGGAAACAAGGCATTAAAATAACAAAAAGGCTTTTTTGTAGTGAAGTTACTGTTACTTCATAATCTATCCAATACTGTATTAGTAAAAATTTTGTACTAAATCTTTGAAAAATTAATAAAATAGGCTCTTAAAATTTTAATCAGTATCATATCTTTGAGTAGCTTTTAACCTAGAGGTGTCATTCTTTGTAAAAGACCAGACTTTTCAGACCATGATAAGCATAGAGGTTTGGGTTATCTCTTTCTTGAAGATACAATTGGACCTCTTTGGCTGGAGTAAGTTTCAAGATGTCATTAAAAAAAGCTCTCTTGGCCCATGAAACGTGTCAGATATATTTAACAAGTATAATCCAAATGCTTGCTTAGAAAAATGTAACTGCTCTGGTGTATTTTAGTGTGTTCCTTGGTTAGGTCATGTAACAAGTTTCTTAACATGTAACGTCTGAGTTGTACGTGCAAACGCCTGAAGGAATTGCCATGGATTCTGTTACCTTGAATCTAATATCTTTTTATTTCTGTTATTTTAGGAAACACTCCTTTACATCTTGCTGTGATGTTGGGACATAAAGGTAGGTAAAATCATCAATTTTGTTAGCTCTTAAATTATTCTGAAGGCTTAGGGGCAAGAGGAAAAAAAGATTTTTCAGTTTTCCTGAACGTGATCTTGTGTTTCAAGCTAGTTCAAAGTTGAGGTTTTCTGAAAAGAAGACACCGCGCAGATTTAGAAGAGAAAAGTTGGAGAAGAAATCAGAGCTGTTCTTTAGGCCAAAATCAAGGAGCTAGGTAGTGAATGGGGTAGGGTGGCAAGGAGTTGTAGCAGTTGGACTCTTTATGAGCCTAGAACAAGAACAGTGGGTGGACCCAGCTCCTCTTTTTTTGCAGAGTTGGAAGGAAATTGAGAAACTTGGAATGTCACAGAAGGTTGAGAGAAACCTCTAAGCAGTGGAGGCAAGCATATGCACGCGTGCTTCCCCTTTGGTGTCCAATCAGCTGAAGCAGAGGGATATACTCAGTATGTGTAGGCAGGGGACTTGATCCAGGCAGATTTCTATTTTAATGTGCAATTAATCACGGTACAGAAGGGTTATTAATTTCTGTTTGTGTGATGATACCCTTTGTCAACACTTTTCTGGTTATTAGTGTCACTGGGTTTGTTGCTGATCTCCTCACTGGACGTGTTGAATAACCCTATTTAGCTTTTTCCCAGTTAAGTGAATCAGAATAACACCCTCTAGAATAAAATGATTCTGAGTGGAAATGTAATTGCTCACCTGCTTTTTGCATACTCGTTCACTCACTTGATTCGAATTTCTGACCCGCTGCCTAGCTGTTTCTTCATGTTTCAAGACTGCCCTGTGCGGGGCACAGGACAGCCTACAGGACTGTGCAGCCTGTTGATTCACAATGGCTCTCGTCTTTCCAGATACCCTTTGAGGATTTCTTTACAGCAGAGTTTCAAGGCACGGGATTTAAATTTCTACTTCAAATAAAAGTATAGAAGTAGACATGTTTCAAGACTGGGAAGAAACCTGGAGTATGATTGTTCAGTCTTCATGACAGTAAAGTTCTTTTTCACTACTGAAACAAGAATGGCTTGGTTTCATTCAGCCGTGTGAGTCCTATGCCTGGTATGTGGTACTGCTCCATGAGAGAGTTGCTGTTAACCAAAACACCTGGCAGATTTGGAGAGCGGAATGCAGGAAATGCAATAAGTTGTCTTAGGATGTTTTGTAATACATAGGAAGTGATCTAAGATAATTGAGGGTTAGAGTGGGAAGTAATTTTGAAGGAAGAAGGGAGAGAGATGACTTATGCAGAAGAAGCAGCCATAGAGCTTGCTGGAATCTGCCAATATTGGTCTAGCCTGTGATACTTTTTAAATAAAATTAAAAAAAAGGAAGAGAAGAAGAAGAAGATACGTCTTTTTGAGACAGCAGTGAGGCAAATATGTTTTAAAAGTGCCTGCCTACTAGAAGTCAGATAGGAATTTTTTTTTTCAACTTGCAAAAAATGGTGTTGTCAGAACTGCTGTTTTCCAGTGAGGGTCCTAGACTGGAGGCTTAGAACAACAGAAGGAAACAGAGGCAGAAGCCTTCCTGTAATTTCTCGGCCTTAAAAAAGGCATTTTTTTCTGTAAGATAGATTTTAGTTTTGTAACTACTTCGTGTTTTCAAGCAATGATGATCAGCTATGTATATGACTTCTGTTGTGCCTTATTGCAGCGTTTGTTTCAAGCTTTAGTTTGTCACAGTCATTAGGTTAATATTTACAAGTTTTGCACTGTTGGGTTTAGAAGAGGTTGTGTGGTTTTGGTTAAAAGGCAATTAGCTGTCATGAAGGGACACTTTCCATATAACTACAACAGTATCATACCACATTAATAAATACAAACAATTTTGATTGAAGAAGCTTCTTTTATTAAAACCAGTAGAAAAGAGTTTACCAACTTTAATTCAGTATGGTTGAATATTTATTCTAAGTCTCTCTTAAAATTTGGTTCTTCTGTGTTTCAGCTCCAGGATAAAAAGCAATCTAGTCAGTGCTAACAGATTCCTTGAATATGAGTTATCCTCGTGTATAGTACAGTGAGGAGGGGAGGGGCATTTCTTCCCTTTGCTCCTTTTCTCATTGGCTGCATGTTTTAGATTTCAGTTTGCAGTTTACCTCTTGGCTTCTTTCCATATAGTCAGTCATCCTATGTGTAAAGCCCTAAATCCTTTAGGATGCTTGTGGTGAGCCTTTGTCTAGCTTGCCTAGAGCAGGGCTATTTGTGCATGACATCCAGCACAATACCTGATTTTACTGTTTTGAGTTTGAATCCTGCATAGTTGTTGATCCGCCAAGAACCCCAGGTCCTTTCCTACCTTGTTTGTCTCATTGATATCGAAGGTCAGTTTTCTGTCTTTCTGGGGTGATGCATATAGACTGTTTAGATGTATATAGCAGCGTTATAGCCAGTCTTTTCTGAAGTGCAGGGTGGATTTACATCCTGTTTGTTTAACTGAAGATGTAATCTGGCTGGTAAATGCAATCTTATTTGCCTGTTCACTATACGGTGTTGTTATTGTGTTAGGCACTATATTTAAGCAACCATAAAAATACTTCTCTCTGTTTGCTGACAAAGTAGTCAGGGCTTTTGTTTATTTACCACAAAAGATAGTATATTTACCAGTGAAGTATCTCTTCCTTTCCAAACACTGTGCTTGCCAGTGACTCACAGTTGTTGCATCTGGAATGACTAGTAAGGTTTCCTGTAACACCTATAGTAGGAGAATAATCCAGGCAGTTCCTCTCTCTGTCATGCCTGCCCATCCTATTCGTAATGAGACATTTCTTCAGCCTACAGCTCCAGCTTGGTGCTGCTCTATCATTTGCAGATGGGTCACATTGATTTTAATGAGATGTGGTGAGTAAAGTTTCTGTAGTTAGAAACTGAAGAACTGTTTCAAATGAGGGCAGCTTATTCAAAACATGAAAACACTGAAAGCTTTCTTCTCTCCTTAATTTTAAGGACTATTCATCATTCCACCATCACCTTTTACCCGTAGACAGAGAAGGGAATGCAAGTTGAGCTGTGACTCCACTAGGAACTTGCGCGGCTTTGAGATGTTAACATTGCTTTATCAGCACAGTGTGTGCATGCTGAGCATCAGGGATAGCATTGATGCATGCTGTTACTGATGCTGTTGATGAAAAATCTAGTGCATTACAAGTGTACCTCTCTTGATTGAGCACAGGACCATGGGTTGTGTGCTCTGTTAGCAGTGCTCCAGATATCCATGTTGTTAGTCCTACAATACCTGTTACTTGTTGTATGGCCAGTTATGTACATATTCTGAGGCTTGCCTAGGTCAGAGTGTGCTTGTTTGCCTGCTTTAGATGATGTTACCACAAGATGTTACAGCGCATAGGGATGTGTTAGTGCCACAGCTTCCTCTCTGCCTGCCATACACACAACGTTCTCAAGAGTTGCCTACGGTCTATGTCTCCCTCCATGCACGTTTCTACCAGTTCACCATTGACCTTTGGGTGAAGGGGGTTGAGATGGAGAGGGGGAAGACCATGAGGTGTGTCTTTGTACGTGGTTTTACTCATTAAGTAGAGAGAGCTGATGTAAAGTTTTAAAAATGTTTGTTATACCGTTGAGTGTGTGTATATGCACATACAGAAATACAGCTTTATAAAAAGAAAAATATAAGAAGCAGAAGGGACATTTCTTCAGTGATTTTTGTAATTGGTGGTTGATCACCAGTTGTGTTTTTAGTGCTAATATTTAACAGGGAAGTGCTATAAGTACTTAAATGGTTTTTTTGTTTGTTTGTTTAAAGTTTGAGTCAGAATCCAGATATTTATTTTGATAAACTTTGATATACTGAGTATCTACTACTTTTGCTTTGTTATTGTTTCCTTTATTATGAATGATATTGCTACATCCTTGATGTTTACTGTAAATAATTATTACTGTTTTGTTACAGAATGTGCTCACTTGCTTTTAGCCCATAATGCTCCAGTAAAGGTGAAAAATGCTCAGGGATGGAGCCCTCTTGCAGAAGCCATCAGCTATGGAGACAGACAAATGAGTAAGAACCTCTGCTTCCCAATTAATCGGAAATTGAAGCCTCATTCAGAACAGGAAAACAGGTTTTCAAGCTAGGGGTTTTTTTTATCATAGAATCATAGAATGCTTTGGGTTGGAAGGGACCTTTAGAGGTCATCTAGTCCAACCCCCCTGCAGTGAGCAGGGACATCTTCAACTAGATCAGGTTGTTCAGAGCCCTGTCCAACCTGACCTTAAAGGTTTCTAGGGATGGGGCCTCCACTACCTCTCTGGGCAACCAGTGCCAGTGCTTCACCACCCTCATTGTAAAAAATGTCTTCCTTATATCTAGCCTAAATCTCCCCTCCTTTAGTTTAAAACCATTACCCCTTGTCCTGTCACAACAGGCCTTGCTAAAAAGACTGTCCCCATCTTTCCTATAGGCCCCCTTTAAGTACTGAAAGGCCGCAATAAGGTCTCCCTGGAGCCTTCTCTTCTCCAGGCTGATCAACCCCAACTCTTTCAGCCTGTCCTCGTAGGAGAGGTGCTCCAGCCCTCGGATCGTTTTTGTGGCCCTCTTCTGGACGCGCTCCAACAGCTCCATGTCCTTCTTGTGCTGAGGGCTCCAGAGCTGGACGCAATACTCCAGGTGAGGTCTCACCAGAGCAGAGTAGAGGGGCAGAATCACCTCCCTCAACCTGCTGGCCACGCTTCTTTTGATGCAGCCCAGGATACGGTTGGCCTTCTGGGCTGCAAGCGCACATTGTTGGCTCATGTCCAGCTTTTCATCCGTCAGTACCCCCAAGTCCTCCTCTGCAGGGCTGCTCTCAATCCCTTCATCCCCCAGCCTGGGGGATGCTCTGACCCAGGTGCAGGACCTTGCACAATACTTTATAATACTCCTATTTTAGTTCTCTGAAGAGTTTACCTTAATCAGCTGAACTTTTTTATATCTAAATATGATGTGACAAGCTCTACACATGTCTGTTTGCTTGATAAGAAATTGTATTAGGATACGTAATGCTAAATAGAGTTAAAATTTTGCTTAAAGTGATTGTAAAAGCTATAAGCTAGCATTCTGTATTTAAAATTGGAGTTACAAGGTCAGAATGGGATCATCTAATTGGAACTGCTCCATGTGGTCTTGTGTACATTTGATATGTCAATTGGCAATGGGATATTGCTTTTATGTTTCATCTCAACAGGCCAGTGGGCAAATACAGTGATTACTTATTCACTTCAGATATGAAGTAGTAAAGGGGGAATTATTCTACTGCTACTCACTAGTGGATGTTAATAGTATTTGGTATTACCATGTCCCATAGCAGAAAACTCACTATATGTTATATATATTAATATATTATTAATACATTAATGTTTGCAATATATTAACAACATCCTGCATGTCAGCTCCTCACTATTAAAGAATTTTCTCAGTGGGAGTAGATGTTACACAATCTATAGGCTCATGTTCAATAATGTACACGTGTACCCACATGTTTACTAATACACGTGTAAAAGACCTCTAGACATGACTGTATACTTTATACTATAAACAGTTATTGAGGCTTTTCTTCTTGTTGTGATCAGAGTAGGCTATGTACAATTACTGTAACTTGAAGTGAATGTCTCCAAAGTCTGATGAAATGTTACATTGCATTGTTTTTTTCTTTTAAGATGTCAAATAATGACACTAAGCTGTAATTAACAAACAAATAGAATAGATTTACCTTATAGTTAATTTCTGTTTAGTTACAGCACTCCTAAGGAAGCTTAAACAGCAGTCCAGGGAAAGTGTTGAAGAAAAACGACCTCGATTATTAAAAGCCCTGAAAGAGGTAAGTTCAAGGCAGTTGTCTTGCCAAAAACAGATTGTGATGGAAAGCAGTGGCTTATGTTCTTAGTATGGATGCTCTGGCAAACTGTAAAAAAGTTTTTTTTTTTTTACTTGCTTTTACAAATCTCTTTTGCTCTTAATAGCAATCTTGCCTTACAGTGCCCATTTTAAGGGGTCATGGAATTATTTGTATTTTTAAGATAATACTTCCTTCTCAACTTCTAGAAATTCAAATAGAAAGATTTATGTAAGGCAGACCTGCTAGTCGTCTTTGCAACCTAAAAGTTAAAGAATGCATTTTTAATCTATATTTATTTCATTAGGTTTTTAAGGCTTTCTTAAATCTTTTGTTTTGGTGAATAATTTACTGATTTTGTTTAGTCGCCAATCATGAATGACACTTTCTCTTCTTGCTTAGTTGTGAAAGAGATTTTTGGTTTAATTCTCCATCTACATGCAGCAGCCAATTCTTCTTGAGCACAGCAAAACATTCCTCAGTTTAGGGAAACCAAGAAGAAAAGCTCAGTTTCCTCTGTTTCAAACTGCTGCTAGTGTGCTAGAACTGTGGTTATAAAATGTGGGTGGTTATTTCCCTTTAGGGTGGGGTGAGCTTCTCCTGCCTGGTCAAGTGGTAAAATATGAGTGGGTTTGTAGAAAACCAGCTATTTATCATAAGTTAATTAATCCATACATCTGAAAAGTAGAGCTAAACTGCATCAGTGATACACTCTGAATATGCTCTACCAATATTCCTACGTTTTTCACTGATCCAAAAAAAAAAAAAAAGCCTGCTGTTTGTCTAGGAGTGAAAAGCTTTCAGTTTTTGTGTAAGAGCAAGCAGAAAGCAGTCTCAGCCTTACTAGAGCAGCTCTTGCTGTTCCTTATTCCTGCTGGTGCAAGACCTGGCCTGGAGTTGTGTGTTTTTCTTCTTGCGTGGAGTGGAAGTGTGTGGCTACCTCAGTGTATTACAACATGTGCTAATTTTAATCGAGTCACCCCCTTGTTTTTGCTTTGCACACAGTTTAAAGGAGTTGGCTGGCATGTGTTTATGGACGTAGAGGGATTTTTTTTTTATAATGACTTAAGCATATTTCCAGAAGGCAAATTGAAATTTGTGTATGTGAATACTCCTGGCTGAAACTTGACTCATTAATTTAAGCCAGAACATAAAATTCCATGGGATGGAGCAAAGAGCAAGCAAAGAGCTCCACAGATCTTTTTTTTAAACACATATTTACAATAAGTATTTACAATCCATGACTTAATAGCTGTGTAAATTATTATTTTTAAAAAATCGTTAAAAATGGGTAGTTCAAATGAGTTACATAATTTTATCATTATCGATTCTACTCTAGTTAAAGCTTCAGAAATGTTTAAGTTCAGTATAAATGCAAATACTAACATTAGAGAAAAAGTTTTCTTTGTTTGGCAAAACACAACTTCTGTCTGTCAGCAAATTTTACAGTCATTTAGGCTACAAAGCTTGTTAATACATTCTTTTCATCTCAGCTAGGTGACTTCTATCTAGAGCTTCACTGGGACTTTCAAAGTTGGGGTAAGCAATTGCATATTCTTTTCATAGAGAGATAATATAAATAAATATAATACAAATCAGTCTTCAGCATGCTTGTTCTCTCAAGCTTAAATTCTCTTCTGGTTTGCACGTTGGAAAGTTCACAATCCAGTTCTCAAGATCTAAGTTATAAAGAAAGGACAGACAACTTTTTTTCTAAATTATTTTTGCTTATTCATTCTTGGAGCTGAATTCTATTCTGTAATCCAATGACACAATATTGGGGGGGAACAAGCTGTTGTTTACTTTAAGGAATTGATTATTAGAAGAGTAAAATATTAAAATGTCTCTATCTGGTCAATTGGTGTCACTATAGAGCAGTGGTTTGAACAGTTTAGTTGAGTAACTGTACTTGGGGCATTTCATTTTCTGAATTTCAGCCTGTATTCTGAATGGTGACTGTCAGTTAAGTGCAACTGTGTGGTAGGTTCTTCAAACCCTAGCTTCACCTTAATGTTTCTTTTATGTGACTGTATAATGTTTAGTGTTTTCTCAATTTCCACCTCCTCTTATCTGTAGAAGAAAAATCTAAATAAATTAGCAAAAATGTATTAACAATGATTAACATGTCTGAATAATGTCAAAATATTGGAAGTGATACCTTCTGTTACTGGTTGAAATTTAAGTTAGTGATTTTATATACTTTCATGTAGGCATAGTCTAACTATTTACTGCACTATATGCTTCTTCCGATACTCAGAGGAGGAATGAGCAGCCAGGCTGCCATCAAATGTTGAACAGATATGGAACAAACACCTCATTTTTCTAGGTGGCCTACTGTGGGCTGCACATTTAATGAGTAGACTTTTTCATGGAAGAGTCAGCATAAAAAAGAGAGTAGAGCTAGGCATGGAGTAAGACAAGATGTTGCTTAGTGATGAGACTGCAGCTTGACTTGCAGAGTATGATGGTGGCAGTCTCGTATCACACAGAAAAAGTGATGCCACAGTTAAAGCCAGGTCTCTAGGGGTCCTCTTCTCCATGCGTCTCACTGTGCCTCTGTTTACATTATTTTGTTTTTTCTATATATTCTCTTGAAGAGAAAAAGATGCTGTGGGCAGTGCCTCTGTCCTAATTATTGGTCCTCTGGGCTAAGTACTTTTTACAGGTGGTCTTAATTCTTTGCAGCTAATTTTGAAGAAAGTGTTGAAATGCCATTGCTTCGAATTGGTTTTATTGCTATGAAGTAAATAGTCCTTTTTAGAATAAGGACAGCTGCAGTCTCCGATATCTGTCTTGTAATACTATACTGACCCTCAGTTCCACTGGTGGTTTAATGTTTGCTTGATGTTTTAAGCTTAGTGCATTGGATTTTTTTTTTCTGTTTGTGGGTGTTCTGCTTTAACTGTAACTAGGTTTTCAGTTGGTACAATATATAAGTAAACTATCAAATCATAGAATTAAAATTTCAAACAGCTAGAAGATGAGTTATTAGAATTCATAAATGATTTAGCTGTGGCTGAGGACATTTTAAATTATGTCCTGATGCTGAAAGTAGTCTGTACAATTACAAATCAGTTTTGCAGCTATTGAATAGAAATAACCCTGGTATTAGTCAGTTGTATTTGTATTGAGATTATGATGCAAATTGTGTATGCTGTATTTGTATTAAAATGCATTGAGATTCAAACTGATGTATAGTTGTAATAGAAATACTTTGCAGAGGAACCTCAATGTCGTAATTGCATTCTCTCTCCCTACCTTTAGTGCCTTTACTTTCCCGAATTCTGCCTTCTGATGCATGTAAAATACACAAACAAGGTATAAATATCAGGTAAGTACTGATTTTACAGTATATGTTATCTAAGTCATAAATATCTGCATGTTAGTGAAAACGCTGGATTCCAGTGTGTCTGAAAGAAATCACTGAGGAGTCTGCAAACATTTGTGAAACAGCGTTGTGTTTGTACATTGGCATTTAGAGGCAAGAAGTAGTTTGAACTTCAGACTGTCTTCTTTTCGCTGTTGATCTAAATTTAACTTCAGTTCCTGAGTCACTTAAAATATAAAGCAAAAGCAGTTAAGCTGTATAAGGCTTTATCTACCAGACATTACAACAATTAATTGAAAAACAGGAATTTGATTTTTTTTTTTAACACAACTTCAAATAAACGAGCTTCGGTATTTTGTGGAGAAATGTTGCTGCTCCAGTCTATGTTCTAAAAAAAGTGGTATAGTTTCTGTTTTTAAAATCCTTGATGTGACAGATTCACAAACTCAACAGAGTGCTTCCAGGAGTTTTTCCAAGCTCAGCTCTTTAACTGGTTTAGTTTGGATTTTTGGATTCAAATTTCTCTTTCTGTAGGTTCCAAAGTTTAAAGCAAACAAAAAGTCAAGAATATGATTCGGAAAATTCAATCTGTAGAAAATTTTGTTTTATTAAAGCTGTGAGCATAGGCGTGTGAACTGACTTTTTAGGTCAAATTTGAGTCCGAGACCATTCTTTTTTCCTTCTCATTTCTGTGCGCTCTGCTTGTGTGAGACTGGAAGTTAAAAGACTGGCACTGAGTGGAAATAGCTATAGATTCATTGTGAAATCAGAGGCCAATATATGATGAATATTAAGCAGTCACCCCTTAGAGATGAAGTGGTCACTAAATTCAGGCTGTTTAACCATCTTTGTTAAAGAAGTAAATATTCTAGCAATAACAGATACGAGTTGCTAGAGAGATCTTTGTCCTTGGCTCTGTCTTTTAGTTATTCAGGTCAGCAGAAGCATTTCTTTTGTGTTGGTGGGTGGAAAAATAGAAATAGCAACTAAAATAAGTCAAATAAAAAAA
>VYZW01059167.1:22734-35451 GCA_013401315.1 Balaeniceps rex | reverse complement strand
GAGTAAGACAGAAAAGTAGCAATAACATAGTGTAGGATCGAAGGTTGGAAAATAGTGACACAGAATTTAGCAAGCAGCAATGTGACTGGAGAAATCAGGGGAGGGACACATGGCAACATTTTAAAGCTATATCCTCACTCAAAAAAAAAGGTGGTGCAAGTATCTTGAAGCCAGTATAATTTTGAATTACGGCNAAGGTGAAAAAGAACTGAATAATCAGGTGATGCTGAAGTGACACCACTGTCTCCCTAGCTATTTTTTCACCAGTCTTTCCTAAATGCTGAATAGTTAAAAAAGTTTTGATGCAAACAGTTCCACTTTATCATTATTTTGGATAAAACAAACCCAAAAGTACATTGTAATTTCATTCTTGTATTAAAAAACAAATTATTTTCTTTTTCTGGTCACTTCAGAAAAATGAGACCGTCGACATACACAGAGAGGCGATGCACTCCAGCATCCATTCACTCCATACGAGTGGGGCAGGGGGGAGGATTCCCCTGAAGATTTGTTTTGATATTTAAAAGGTTAGCAGAGACATGCTTCAGAAGATTTAATTAAAGATACATACTCAATTTTTCAAGTTACAAACAAATGCAGAGCACACAGACTAATCCAAAGATAACATTAAAGGAAGACCTGAAAGTCTACGTAGAGTCTGAATGACAAACACAAGAACAGGACAGATGAAGAATGGAGTAAAAGGTACTAGGAGTGTTAAAATCAATTCCAGTCACTGTCTTTACAGGAATGGATTCAGAAAAAGGTTGTGAAAATACTTTGAAATACAATAAGGTACCCGAATTAGGAGAAATTAAAAAAAATTTAGAGGTCCTAGTAGTTCTGAAAAAAACTGGAAGCAAAAACTTAGAGGCACACAGAAAAAGGACAGATGGAGTAAGACAGAAAAGTAGCAATAACATAGTGTAGGATCGAAGGTTGGAAAATAGTGACACAGAATTTAGCAAGCAGCAATGTGACTGGAGAAATCAGGGGAGGGACACATGGCAACATTTTAAAGCTATATCCTCACTCAAAAAAAAAGGTGGTGCAAGTATCTTGAAGCCAGTATAATTTTGAATGACGGCAGTTTTTAAACTTGGCACAGCAAGTTAGGGTAAAACTTAGATGAAGCAATCAATGGCCAATCTCATCTAAGTACATGAATTGAAAAGGGTTCCTTAATCTACTGGGCATCAGGATTTTACTCTGAGGTGTTAATTTTGATCCTAAAATCAAATGTCATTTTTTTATATTAAAAATGACAACACCAAAACTGGGGGAAGAGGCAGCTGGAATTAAACACTGAGTTGTACTTTGCTTCTGAGAGGGGATCCCCAAAGACTGAACATACGGTGCTAGAAACATGTACAGGGTGACGGGCTGTGCCCTGTTACACCCTGTCAGTTGTAGATGGTAAGAAAACCATCATCCTCTCCTCACACTGATGCCAGATTAAGCCATATGATTATGTACATTGCTACCTGAGAATGAGGGTGGTCATGAACCATAGAAAGACTCTCACTGATCTACTCATTGGCAATATCGTATTGGCTACTGTAAGTAAGCAAGATTAATTATAAATCAACATAAATGAAAATGTCATGAGTCAGCTGTTTCTATGGGACAAAGGGCTAATATTCAAAACCATAAGCCATTAGGAAAATAGACAGTAATGACTGAAATGTGAACTATTAGTTAGCAGCAACCCAAGGGAGAGAAGTGTTGATGGAGAAGAGAGATCTGGGTCACAGCCAGTAGCAACTCTGGAGACTGATATACTAACATAAGGAGATGATGCACTATTTCATAGCCAGAGACTACCTAAGTGACATAGAAAAGGCTCTTATACCAGGGAATGTTGCTGATCACATTGATCACCTGTAACTTTTGACAAGTTTTAGTAGCGTCCAAGAGGATTTAGGGACCTGTCATACATGTAAACAGAAATGTCTGCTCTGCTTACAACAATCAGATGTGCGTATTGTACAGACTGCTTCCAAGGTGGGGAAATGAGGCAGTTAAGGTGTCTGAAAAGAATATCGGTGAAGGATATTTGCACAAAGCAAGACCTCGTTACACATATGTGAAACTGTCTTTCTTTAATTGGACTCCTTTGTGGCTTCAAAATGCATGTCTATGGTAAAGATTATATGCAGCTGCAGTCCAGTGGCATAGGAGGTATTATGGGTGAAAAAGAGAGACACTGAAATTCTGGAAGAAAGTTAGACCTTCTCCCTGACCCTTCTACAGCATGAGATGTTAAGCAACAGAGAGGGTTATCGTACTAGGGAGAAGTCCTTAAGCTTGTGGTATTGCAACCACATATGGACAAGAACAAAAAGGAAGTTTTTTTTGCACCTTGTAATGATTCACATTAATCAGCAATAACACGTTACACAAGGAAAAAAGAAGAGAACCAACACCTTGTCCTCCGTATTAATTGTAACTCAGCCTCTCCCAAAAGATTTGCTCTTTAAAGCATACTTATATTGTCATGCAATTCACCACACACTCTTCATATTGCTCTCACAGCTTTCTTCTTCAGTAGCTTCCTGAACACTTAATAATCTTGACTCTTGACATTTAAGAATCTGTTTGCCTGAAAAACTCCTCTTTTCTCCCAATTTTCAAGTCCCAAACAGTGCCAGATACAATTTTTTAAAACTAAATTTATTTTTCACTATCATGGAGCTATTCCCCAAAGTTGCTGTTCACCTGCTTCTCAAACCGTTTTTTATGGCTTTTCCTCTTAGCTTTTAGGAGTCTGGGTGTTTTGTCATAATGTCCTCATTATTATCTAAATTTCTCAGACACATTCTGTGATTCCTCCTCTAGCAAGTGCTGAAAGTGGGAAGAGAGAAAAAGAAAAGGCCAGTGCAGCTGTTCCAGTCTCTGCCCACCCCCTTCCCCTGGTGATATTCACACCTCCCTCTCTTCAGAGAGGAGACTTTCAAGTCTGTTTTTTTCCCAAATATCATCAGATGGTTGCTTATCCCCCAAAAATGCTCTGTGGAGAATCATATGGGAAACACCACAATAGCAAATTTATCTATTCTGGGGTCTAGAAAGTTTTCCCTTTAAATACTGCTGAAGCCACGCAGCATTTTTGGGTCCATTACAGATACAGCTATGAGAAATATGTGTCAACTTCAGTGACTGAAGCTGCTAGAGGTCAGGCAGACTTGTGTCCTGAGTTTCAGATGGCAGGAATCAAGACCAGGACAGATTTTTGCACCACCGCCCTTTAGGATGTTTTGGTTTTGATCCATGTCTAAATGCAAACTTGGACTTGTTGAATTTCTATTTTCAAACAATAAATCCTCATGACCCACTTCACCACTGTTTCAACTTGCATAGCCAATCATCAGGGCAAAATAATAAGAAAAAAAAGGTGAATAATGTTACCTTTCAAAACTTTAGGATATTAAGATGCCTACTACTTAAGCTGATGCCCAATTATATTGTTTGTAATGCTATAGTGTTATATTTATCTACATACATGTGTGTCTACATGTAAATCTATGCATATATGTTTATATAGACATAACTAGACATGCAGACATTCTATACAGGTACAATAAGAGTACTCAGAAGGCACTACTTATTTACTGTTCTTTACCCAGCAATACCTGGCTGAAGTAGAATATTAAGGTGTGCTAGAGTCAACAGACAGAGAGCGGGGGAAGCTATATCTTATGCTGAGGAAGGATTTGTTCCTCTTTTGTTCCTGTTTATTTGGTTTGTCATATGAGCTGTTATCATTTGGCAGCTTATCTTGATCCTGCCTGAAAACAAGTGAAACTTGTGAAAATTAAACAAAAAATTCTCCACACGTTTAAACACATTTGGTTATTTATGCTGTGTTGGCTGAGCCAAGCAATTTTTAATTTTGCCAGTGTTTGTGGGCCTATTTCTATATTCATGTTTTAAAAATATTATGAAGAAAAACAACTCACTGACTATGAACATTTCGTCGAAATCTTGGTGTTCAGAAGCAATTAGTGCATGCCCATAACTTTATTCACTCCAGCAGGAGCTGGGAGCACAAGGATCAGATTCCAAATTGCCAGCTGAAAAACAAAAATATGAACAAGGTACCCATACCACATTGTCAAAGCAATGTCAGTGAATAATCTTTCACATCTTCCATTTTAATTATTTTTATTTTGATAATATTGTGGATGAATAAAAGCAGTTAATATTGTGTTTTGTACAAAGGTCCCTGTCTATTGGACATGCATAAGGGGAAAGTGCAAAGGCTGGGGTGATATTTCTGACATTCATTTTGGAACTGCTGTGAATAGTGCAAGGAAGGAAGTGTTCTCACCATACATACAGTTTAGGAAACCAGGAAGGTCAGTTTTTATAGGAAAACTCTTAGAGAACAGATGTATGCCGTGCTGTAGCTTCTTTGCTTTAGATATAAAGCAGTTTGTTGCCATGTTAAGTGTTCCACTGCTGATGAAGCTGAAACAGAGGGACTCCTTCCACTAACTTATACGGTTAACCAGTAGTACCATTGTACTGAAAAACTATGTGCCCAGAGTCAGAGAATCCCCCCATGGTACATCCCTAGGCTTCAGCATATAACTCTGGACTGAGCATATGTTATGGTATAAATATATTATCCTGCCCTTTAAGATACAGAAAAACTTAACTGCTTGTGAGTAGTAACCACTGTTGTTATTTTCCCCATTGCTTTATATGAGTTAATCACCTGGAATTAGCCCTTGCAAATTGCTGCAAGGCAGGCAGGAAAGCTCCTTGGTTTCTGCAGAGCAATTAGTAGCTGACAGAGTTGTACCTCTTCAGCTGTGTGCAGCATAGCTGAATCCTCTCTAAACAGCAGTTATTACTTTTACAAAAAGGCATGAGATACAGACTGATTTCAGCTAGAGAGAGGCAGCTTCTATGCATGCTCACAAGCCACTCCTCTTCCCAGATCACTGGTTATGGTCACTCTTAACAGTATGGTGCTGCAGCTAAAACAATAAACCTTGACAGCCTATCTTTGTAGTGGATATTTGTCTCAATCTGTCTCTAAAACACAGCTAATATACAGTTAGCTGCCAGGACTCTGGTGAAGCACAAACAACATAACCACTCTGTGTGTTTTTACACAAGTGAACTTATTATATTCCCAATATAAACAAACTAAGAGGAGCCCAAAAAAACATTTTGGGATGCTCCTCGTCTTCATGAACTGATTTTATAGAGATACACAGGCGGTGTGGTGCTGGGACAGCCACTTCAGTTTTAGGAAATGTACAGCTGAAAAGTTTAAGAAAGGGAAGCCCAGCATCACCTTGCATTTAACTAACTATGAAGCATTTGCTAAAAGGATGCCAGGAGATAAGGCTCTGTAAAAAAACAGTTGCGTGTCTACTCTCCTACAGCCTACAGAAATTAGTAAAAGGTATATTATAATCCAAGGAAACAAAAAGACTTCTTAATTTCCTATTCTCCCTGACACCAACTAAAGGAAAAATCCCTTGCTACTGCTATAGCTGAAATCTGCCCTCTTGCTGCTAAGCAAAGACAGAATATTGCCTGTTTCCTGAGATCAGCCTGCTGTAGGCTACCATCCCTACTGTCTATTTGAAAGCCTATGAGTAAATACAATGAGTAGCCATATTAGTCTGCCTGCATCTCCCCCTTCCCACCAAACCCTCTCAAGTGGAAGAAATTGAAGAACATGGCATGCCCTCATGAAATAAAGTTGCACAGCTCAGGGATTGACTCCAATCTTCATTCTCCTCTTTGTATTGCATCTACCACAGCAGCTTTCCTTGAAGTAAAAAGGCAAGCAAACAAGCCCAGCTGTTGTCAGTGCTCTTTATGAGTCACTGAGCAGCAGATGCTGAAAGAGCTGTGTTTCTAAATGCAACACCTGCTGCTGAACCTGAATTTCCAAGCCATAGCATTATACACATACAGAAAGATCAACTGAGTAGGTATGTACCACTAATAGCCACTCTTAGAGTAAAATCAAAGAGAGACTGTAATTGTCTGGTAATTGTAACTGAAAGCTCTGGAGCCACCACAAAATTTGCAGTAGTCCAATGGCACAGGATTTCTTCAAAAAGCAAAAGAATTACAATAATTTCACTTTCTTTCTTTTATACATTGTTAGACAAACACTTTGAAGACTCCCCTAACTTTTTCAGTGTGTACCTGTATCTGGATACTGCCACAACAGACTCCAAAACCAGTGCTGTCTTAGGCAGATATTTCAGAAAATGCTTTTTTTGTTGTTGCAAAAGCAACATATAAAAGAATTAATTCCCTTTGTCTTTATGTACACAATCATTTACATGGCCATCGCGTAGAACTGCTCACTGAACAGATTCAGGTTAAAAACAAATATTTCTTTCCCTTTCTTTTTGGAAGGAGAGAAGGAAAGGAAAGATTATTTCTGAACTGGAACCAATTTATTTGTCTGGCATATGGTACAATAGCCCAAATTATTGTATTAAACAATGTAAAAGTCAATAAATTTCAGTACCTGGAAGAAGAAGGAAATAGCCAGCATAGGCACTGCTTAAAGGGACCCAGGTTCAAAACACATGGATTGTAAAACTATGGCCCTAGTTGCACATACTCATGAGGGTCCCATTGCCCACCCAGCCTCCCTGCTTGCATGGTGACCGAGTGGTCTGGCACACAGCCTGGGCAGACTTTTCAGGGTGGCTTCTTATTTCTAATTTTCTAAGTCTTGTATTTTTTTGTTACAAACCACCACTGCAACCTAATCCTGGCAGCTGTACACATCCAGTGTCTGCTGAACAGAAAGTATCACACAGTAGCCAACACAACGTGTCACTACAGCTCAGGAAACAAGGTTGGCTCAAACAAAATACTCTTAATCCTTGGAAAGACAGTTCGTTGTGATCAAAGCAGAGGACAGTGCAGTGACAGAGCTAAATCTGCTCACCACCTTTCAATACCGTGGTTCACCTGCATCTCCTTTTTTATTAAAGTATTTTCTTCCCAAAACTTATTCCTCCCTTTCGTTTCTGTTGGAGTTTACAAAACCAAGCAGTTCCTAATCTCCACTTTGATCTGAATTTCTGTGAGAATGACCATTGATTTTCATTTATGCTGACAGCTTCACAGAGGAGCATGGTTTCCCACTACAATAGCTGCAGTCAGCAGATAACTTGCTCCATAAGAGCCATGGCATGCTACTGGCGAGGCTCACAGTCATGCTGTGGTCTCACAGATGGCCTATGCTGGATTTATTCATGGTGGTCTAAGGTGCTACCCCTCTGCATCTCATTGCCTTCTGCCAAAGGTTAGCTTAAGGTACCAGTGAGCAGGATAAGCCCTGTGAGGGGTGAAGGTCCAGTGGCAGTCCTTGCTCCCATGCACCTCTGCAAGGAGGTTTCTGGAAGGGGTGTATGGCAATACCTTCTACAGCTCCAGGCTGTTGAACAGAGAGGCTCCCCATGGCCCTCAGCACGGTGCCAAGAGGAAGCAGAGCCGCTGCGTGTTCCCAGGCAGTACTGTCCCACAAGTACAGACAGGCAACGGTGAGTCTACTCTTGAGACTCACATCAGGGCAGTCTTCGAGAAGCAGCATAAGCACAGCCAAAGCACTTAAAATTACCCCTATGATCATGTTTTTGATGGTTTGGGGCCAAACCACTAGTTGGTAATAATCCTTGGAAACTTGATGGAAACATAATTATTTACCAGAATATTCAATTTTGCTATTCCAATCATCTCATTTGTCAACTAAATCATATATGTGACAAACTGGAATGCTGCATGCCAATCTCTGCCCAGCGTAGTGTGGAGTACTCTTGCTAGTGATTTTGGTAGAAAATGAGTGGGAAAAAGTGATAAATCCCTGGTCTGTATTGTTCCAGTGTATTTTGTAGCTATTTATATCTGTTTGATATATGTGGCAAACAATGTTAAAAGGTAAGGATCTCTCTGTGCAGGTGATAACTTTCCACATTCAACATCAGCTCTGATCCATGTCTATTAACAGGGGGATCATTGGGTGTTACAGGCATAAGGGGAACATATATATACTTATACTCATGCATACATGCATCTGCAAGAAAATGAATAGGAAAAAAACGAAGATAAACATTTTTATTGTGTCTGAATATACTGCATTAGTTATCCAAGCCCAGATTCCCAACCAGTGTAAGGTGGCATCGTAAAACTGAAGTCAAGCAGAATGTGCAGAATTAAGCAAAACTTGACATACTTTTCCAGTTCTGCGTGCTGGGGAATCTATAACGCTTATCATGCTTGTCTCCTGAGTGAGTGGTGCAATTAAGGAGTTACAGGGTGAGTTTACAGACTAAAGCCATACCTCATAAGACCAATGGAATGAATCTGACTCAAATATTTTTGTGGGAATATGTCCTTAGTTCTGAGTGCATTGCTCATAGTGATTTCCTTCAGATTGATTTACTAATTCCATTGAAGCAGCCTATATTGCTATTCCATAAATTCATTTTACTAGTTTCTTTTAGCAGGTATTTATTGTGTTGCCTACTTACCTTGCAGTAACAAAAACCAGTACTAAGATCACCTGAGGTACCAATTAAAACTTTATGAAAGGCTAAAGTATGACAGTGCTTGTGGGGAAGTACTACTGAATAGAAGACTGGTAATTAATATGCTAACTTGATATAACTGTTCAGCTCTCCCGTGAACCTTGAACTTTGACAGTCTACAGATTCATCATTCTAAGAAATTATAACACAGGTTAGGAAGCATACCAGGACTAGTCTTAATTTAATACAATCTGTGATGCACTCTTGTCTTAGGGAATTTTAATGCACTAGATCAAACTGGTCTCTATAGTAACCAAACCCACAAGGCTTAACCACCAGTAACTGTGGTCCATTACAGTCAGTGTCTACTAAGGCACTTACACTTACAAACTGCAAGAAGTTGTTTCTATGTGAAAACAACAGCAGCAGCAACAAACCTGCCTGTCTCATTGCTGTGCAGCTGTGTTCTTCAATTCTCTTTAAAAATCATGTTCCCTCTACATTTGATAAATTATTCCTTCATTGCTTGAGTCAACCTTTAAAAAAAACATGGAACAATTAATTTGCTAAAAGCAAACATAAGTTATCTTTTCTGCTTCTGTAAGCAGGGAAAAATCAGATGTCATGGATCTGATCTTGAGGCAGCTGGGGAGACAGCAGTTTTAAGCACTTTCTCTGATTCTGGCCTCTAAAAAGACATTTTTGAAAGCTAGGCAGAATGTTTATGGTATGTTCATATGCACAAATGTTTATTCAAGTCTTAAGTCTTGCAGAATAGCTAAAAAAGGAGATTAAATTTGGCCTTTTTCATTTATACATTCTAAAGGGAAAAGATGGGAATTTTAAGTGAAGAGATTGGTTTCTGTGAAAGGTTTAGTAACTGAACTGACACTCTTGTTCAGTTTTTTGCTCAGAGAGGTCTCGTTGCATGAAAGCTCAGGTGACCCAAGATGACTTCTAGGCTCTCAAGTTCAGGTGCATTTCTCCCCACACCCCTTCATGTATCAGCTCCCTTCCCCTGTGCCCTGATTGCCACACTGAAGACTCTCGAACCCATGGGCTGGGGAGGAATAACTTAAAATTACAGGAAACTTGGTATTTCCTCCCTGACTCTGAGGTGGCTTTGCTGCTATTAGAAGAGAACTTTGTGAGCTAAAACTTGGATGTACTGTCTCTTATAGCCTTCTCTCCTGGGTATGTCTGGGTGACTTCTAGTGCTCTAGTGCTGTTGGAAAATTGTTTTTTAGCATGAAGTTTTCTGATACTTCCATGAAAATCGGTGGTAAATTCAACAGCAGCAGATGAATGTGTGCATATTCTGCACGCATCAGTAAGCCCCACACATTCACAGCTTAAAGTCTGGACACATGAAGCTACAATGCATTACGTTTAAGAGTTTAAGGGTCATTGTGGCTGTGGCTATTCAGTTTCTTTCCATGTTTGTTCAAAACAAATTGCACATTCCTCAATAATTTGCTTTTTTCAAACCTGGCCCATGCAACTCTCTACATTATAATGCAGTAAGAGGACAATTTTTAAGAGAAATTCATTGGCTGTCTTGGGCAAGCTCATTAATTTTTTGTTTTAAGAGCATTTTGGGGTTTCTAAACACAACTAAGACCTTAAAATCTTCAGCAAATGCAATGATCCAAAGCAATCACTTCTACAGACATTTCATGAACTCTCAGTTTTCTAACATGTCTCAGCTTGTGGAGACATTGCACATTGTTGCAAAGGTGACAGTGCCAATGTGGCTTTTTCCAAAGCATCCTGTCACCCTTTTTGTCAGTTTTAAGGACATATGGGCCTCGGAGCGGCTGCATATGTCTGAATGAGAATGTGCATCTCCACTGTGGCAGCTATAAGGACATCCGATAGATTTTGTTCTCAGTTGCTTAAAAATATGTGTACACAAACAGAAGCTCATAGTGGTGAGCTAATTTCAACTTCTGTTATGATGCTGCTAGCACTTTTTCATAAAAAGCTTATTTTTAATTTCCAAAATCAAGAACTGTGATATACTAGGTCCCTACTGGTGTTTACACACAACACCACAGACCCATGACTGCACTAAGAACCCCTGAATCCTGACACCCGTTGACTTCTCATGGCCCTGATATGTGTCCCACAGTGGCATCAGAAAACAAAAGCCACCAATCTGTCATATAAACTCCTCCCCTGGTTCAGCCATGTCCTCTGTCCCTCAGGGGTCTCCGGTGAGAGCCTCAACAGGACCACTAGAACACTGGCAGTAAGATTTGTGGAAAAGGGATTTTTTGACACTGGTTCCTGATACCTTACTAATGCTCAGCCGCCTTCTGTACATGAATTTGCAATCTGAGAACATGGGTAATGGAAAGTGATGATATAGCTGCTGGATAAGTCTGCTTTCATTTTAAAATGGATTGTAATGTTCTTGAAAGGGTCCCTTTGGACAGCAGCAGAATTGATTGCTCATTAGTGTTTTCCCATGGTGGGCCTAGTTGAAAGATCTGTCCAAGAATGGGTATTTCCAATCCTTATGTATGAAGTGCTGGACATGCAGAGCAGTGACTCTGAAGTGGCAGTGCCATTTGTTCAGACATGCTTTCTGTGAATACAGTCTAAATGTCCTAGACTAACATCCTATCAACCAACTCTGTTTTTCATCTTTTGGGAAGACACTCTCAATCGTCAAAGCAAAAAACTTGGTATTTATGCTCTTCCTTACTCCTTGCATGTAAACAATTTTGTGTGATACTGATAATCTCTCTAGAGAACTTTTGTCATACAGCATTTTTTTCAGCCTCCAAACCAGCTGTCCTACCCTAAGTTGTTTCTGTATTGTATTTCTGACCAGTACAGTTGCAGAGCTTCTTACAAACTTATTCTACGCAGCCCTGACTCCTCAGCAGTGCAGAGAATCCCAACGTGTGCAGAAGGGAAGGCATTTCAGAAGTTACTATAATAAACATCTGGAAAAGATCGTTATTGCAGGACGTAGTCATAAAGCTGATGAAAAGATGAGAGCCAGGGACTCAGTTCTAAAGATATGTCTGCAAACATACATTCACATTTTAAAATTAACTGTGTGTCTTTCTTGAGTTTTCTGAGTTTGTTTTATAGAAACTATGGAGAATCCAGGCTTTTCTGTTCAGGAAAAAAATATATTCTTAGGAAACTCTTCTGAGAAAGTTAGGACTCCTTCACACAAGAAAACCTAACAATTATACTTGAATTTGGTCTGCAAACTGTTATAGTGAAACCAACTCAAAGGTCTGCAGATTTTTATTTAGACTCAGCTCATAAAAGAAATGGAATGAGTTAATCTACTTCTGCAAGAAAACAAGTAGGTTGAGCTGCTTTAATCACACAAATTCAAGTCACAAATTACTTTGTACCAAAATATCATTTTATGTAAGACATTAAGGTTTTGTACTTTCCTTTGCAGTTGCACAAGAATTCAAGAAAAAGGAATATTTTTGAATTTTCACATATGCAAAAAACTCATGCTAAGAGGGCTTCCACACACAAGGTACATGATGGTGTATGATCTGACTTATATGTCAGTTCAGTATTTATAATTCCAGATCTATCCACAGATGTAAAATTTCTGATAAAGTGTTTATCAGAAATTTTTAGTAATAAACTTATCTGAGCAACCACTGTCCACATTGAACAGAAAGGTAGATGAAATCTACAAAATTATGGGTTTTTTAATCATAAGCATTACTTTTGCAAGTGAATGCAGGTTGGCATGTATCTCTGGATATATGGTTTTAGATAAGGAAAACCTATGCCAAAGGAAAGAAAAGCTATAGCCTACCTAAATAACTTGAGAGCAGCTGACATGCGAATAACTTTTGTCATACCTTGGTCCAGGCTAAGGAGCATAATAAAAAACCAGGACAGAGATGTGACAGCTTCTGGACACCCATAAAATGGAGAGACACAATTGTTGTTATAAGAGCTCACAATCTAAGTATTAGACCTTACAAAGGACTTGAATAAGCTAACTAAAACTCCAGACATTTGAGGCAAAACTATGAATAAAAATATTTGTATGATTTAGTAGTTATCATGGGCTCACTTGATTTATCATAATTGGTGTTGTGTTTACAGGGACATCTTTCCTAATATAAATCAGCGTACTTATTGTTTATATACTGAGAATCTACCTCACACCATGTGCAACCTTGTAAAATTCAATTTCTTATAC
>VYZW01059167.1:0-17720 GCA_013401315.1 Balaeniceps rex | reverse complement strand
GATCTGCTGGTTAATAAACAAATCAAAATCTGTAGCAAAAATATGCTTCATGGTGTCTTGCAATTGCAAAGCCATTGTACAGCTTTGGGCGTCAGACCCAGTTGTATTGTCAAGTGATGTACTGCCTCTTTAATGAATGGCTGGGCACCAGGGTTTATGAAAAGTTAAGAATTCACACAAACTCCTCTCTTCCCAAAGACAACTGACAGTTTCACTAAGTCACAACCTCTTCACACAGGAAGAATCTGGAATATAGACGCTGCTTTTGTCAGGATTAAGACATATACTGATGACTGCAGCCTATAACTCTACCAGGGTAATGAGTATAAACCTGCAAAAAGCGATGCTTCCTGCATTTCAATGCAATGCTTTCTGTAGTTTGCTTACCACAAAGTAGGTTTAAAAATCTGCGTATCAATGTTTTCATGTTGTACAGTAATCATTTGATGTGTATAATTAACATAATTTCTTGTTATTAAGTAAACTTTTCCATGATTTAGCTTTTAGCACATTACATTTCAATACAAGATTCAACAGCATTACATTTTTTTGGAGGAGAGGTAAATTTCCAGTATTTACTGTTTCTGTTGAAGTTTGAAAACCGTAAGAACTGATTCTCATCACACCTTGGCACTACCCTTTTTAAGCTTGAAGCAGGGAGTCTGAAGAATGAGGTGAGTTATGAGTGAGAAAGGAGGAGAAAAGAGAATGAATTTTATCAGGCTGCCTCAGGCCTTAGGGAAGAGTATTAGGGATTCATTGTGAGGACAAGCTAAGATCCTTATTTTGTTTCCTGTAAAGATGTGCACCTGACTATTTTATTTACCTGCTTTTTCACATAAGTAAATTACTCAAGCAAACCGCATCTCACAGCCACACAAGAGTTCACCAGAATCAAACCAGACTGTTGACTTCATCAAATATACAAACAATGGATAAATACACGGGATTGCTGCCCACACATTGATGCATTATTATTACATGCAGTGCAATGAGGTATCACATTGCACATATACAAATCATTTTTCTGCTTTATGTTCTTTTGAAATCTCTTACTCAATTGCTCCCTTCTCCTGGGAAGTACAGGGTTTTGAAAATATACCCAGCACACTTGGAGGCCATCCAAAGGAGATAAACAATTATTTTGATATTTCACTTCATTTTTTTGTAAATGAAATGCTGTGCTACAACTCACAAGAGCATGCTGAGTACACACTGGAGAGCAAAAAGGAAATGTTGCCCTGTTTATTCTTCATAAATGATTGAATATGATATTTCATTTACGTTACCTTACATTTTTCTCTTTGAAAGACAGTCTAGCTAGCCATGCTGTAGTACACATTTAAATGGCCACTATTGCTTCATTTTTATTGTACAGACCTGCTAGCGCCAAATAATTTACAGCCTACTGGGCTTAAGCTTGGCAGTCAAAGACATGGTTAACATTGCTTAGAAGAAGAAACAAAATTCTGGAGGAATACATTTAATAAAGCATATTTCTAATAAAGCATATTTCTTTATAGAGCTGAAGCTAAACAAAATTCCTAAGGTTTTCCTAGGAAGGGCTGTAAATCTGACAGTGCTGCTATTCTATTGCTCATACAAATTATAATTTCATGTCAATAATTCATGTTTCATTAACAATATTAACAGAACCTGAAACCATTATCAAAAACAAAGGTTCACAGTGCTAGTCACTATACTGACATGCATGTAATAAAAATAAGTCCTTGTTTCAAAAATCATTAAATAACTACTTAAATTTTTGAACGCTGTATTAATATCTGTTTCAGCTAAATTTGGCTTAAATTTGCTAGTAAGAAAAATTCTGATTTGTATTGTGCTGGATCACACCAAAAATGATAAATCCATCAGTCATACTAGCCAGATTAGTAATATAGTAATGGACTGCTGCATTCCACCACAAATTCTCCTTTGTTACATTGGGTTGAATGCATATACTTTATGTTTCCTGAAAGCACTTTGGGCTCTTTTGGGATGAATTTAGTATCTTGTTGGCTCTAATTCAGCAAAATACATAAAGTTGTACAAAATTTAAGTAGGTGAATAATCCCCCTCAACTTCAGTAGGATTTCTAACATGCTGAAAATTAAGCACATACTTAAATCTTTAGCTGTTTGGAAGTCAATTGCTACAGAACTATCTTGTTAGTGTGCTTACTACAATGCACAGTACAGTTTTAGGATAGCCAATATATTCGAAGTTGGACAATTTTATTTTGTGAGTGAAATCAATCAACTAAAGTAAAAGAAAATGAATACTTGGAAATTATTTTGCAGAGGAAGCTTTATCATGTTTTTCTCACTTCACAGATCCTCTTTTTCTTCATATTATTATCATCTTAAAGGCTCTTCCCCAATTACCATTGCTAACAGGGCAAAGCTGTCCCTATTGCGCAGCATTCTCCATTTTGTTCTGGATTTGTATACTTTACAGTTCCTGGTTTTTTCCTTGTGTTTGGTGTAGAGGGCTTCACACACATAACAAACCTTTCTAATTCCCTCGGTCAGGGTCTACTGAGTTTTAGCTGGGCAAAATAGATTACCTGTGCATGCTTGCAGCTTCCTAGAATGCTCCCTCCAGGCTCACGTACTTCCTCCCCTTTCACTTGCTTTCGCTGCTTGTTCACAGCACTGTATTATGCTGAGGAAAGCATGCTGTTTATTTTAGCTATCGAAGCTATAGCTAGAAAGGCTGGGTGCAACAGATATGGGGAGGACTACAAGTATTTTAACGAAACGAATGCTACTTGTTGAAACCTTCACCTTTTTCTGTGCAAACTGTCACCAGAAATTTCAGGGCACATTAGTAAAGAAAAGGAAGAAGGGACATACCATGGTTCTGCCACTTTCTAATGGTTCCTCACGGATATAGGATCCAATTAATGATCAACTACAAATTATACTAATTACAACTGTCTGGAAGTAAGTGGTGCCAAGGTCATGGTCCAACTTTCAAAAATGAGGAAGATGGCCATCTCTGGTGAGTCTATATGAAATAATCCGATCTGACCTCTGCAATTTCAGGAAGTGATATTAAGTTCACATATATCCGAAGACCAACAAAATCCATTAATAGGTTAAGTTTTGAATCTGATATTGCCAACTACAGTACAGGAAATTGAATAAGGGAATTTGATTATCATTTACAAATGTTCTGGGAAAAGAAATGGCAAATAAAGAGAAGACCAGTGTTATTTAGGATTGTCTAAAGGGTTGCAACTAGGAAACATGGGCTTGAAAGAAAAAAGGAAAATTAAATAAGGCTATTAGGAAAGTTCACTGACAGCCCAATCCGTTGTTTTGTAAATATGCTGCTACAGGAAACTTTTCAGATATGTAAAGGAGGAACAGAAAAAAGGATTTGGATTCTAATGTAAGATGCAGCAGCATGTTGGCAGAAGGAGAGCCAGTAAGATCAATAGCCTTCAGTTTCTGTGATTCGGAATGAGCTAGTTTGCATTTTCTCATGCACTCAAACATTCTGAAACAAAGGGAGAGATACCAAGGGAAGTTCAGACTCTTTAGTGCAAATTTCACAGGGTTCTGCATATATTAAAATATTCCACTAGTCACCTAGATAACTACACAATAGGCATTATATGATATGCTGTACATAAAATATTGACTCTTTTCAGACAAAGCCTGGGGTCCTGAATGTTTTTTCCAATGACAACTGTTACGTACATAACTGTGTTTCTTTGTCTTTTTCTCTTTTAGGAATGCTGATCTGACAAAACTACTTAAATGCAGACCAAAATACATAATAATAATTCTCCATGAAAAGCGTGGCTTCCAATTCTTCCAGCTAGATTTCTTTACAAGGTTCAGCATCTCTTGTCTGGCAGCAAGCCTACAGCCATACTAGTTCACCTAAGGCTGTGAGCCTGTTAGATCTCCTGTGTTAAAAGAGGTCAAGCCAGGTCACTTAAATAAGAGAACAAGACAGATTTGAGCCACTCTTCTACTAACAGTGTCATCCTTTGGATGATACAAAAAAAAAAGCTTCTTTTGTCTTTTGTCACTGACAATCCCATAGCAGTTGTGAAATGGTGGTCTAATAGCCTCTGTGTCCTGGCCAAATTCCAATGAAGGTGATTACCAAAAGGTAGCAAAAATGCTACCTAAAAATCCTCGGGATTTCAATTTTATGTGGTCTCACTCACTCCCTTTCAGCCCATTTCAGCGGTGGGTGAAACTGTACTTGCATACAGAGGTTAGAGAGATCCGTGAAAGTGGAAGTATATTCTATTATTAGTTTATTTCATCTTAATTTCTTGTTAGATTTTTTTTGCACAGCACAATACAGTTGAAAAGCTGCTGAAGTGAACTGGGCCTGCAGTATAACTCTATGAGGAAGATAAAAATTCTAAATAAGCTTCTACATCCAGCTATTGAATTGGAAAATGTTAGGATTACACCTTCTCATATTTCAGGAAAATGTCTGCTCTGCTTTTCAGGTTCTTATTCCTTCATCCTCTAAAAACACATGCCATACAAGTACCATTCAATAGCTTTACTCCAGCTTTTTTCTCTTTTCTCCCCTCCTTTCTTGCAGACATTTTTTGAACCTGATTTTGAAACCTTGGTTATGTTGAATAGTCCTTTCCTTTTCTTCTACTTCTCTGAGAAAATAGGCAGACAGGACGGAAGTTTCCTTGCATAAAGACTTCCAAGTGAGCACACAGAATTCTCCTACTAACAACTGGTATTTAAACTCTATTTTAGAGAGTGTACTGAGGGCAAAAAACAGAGGAAGGGGGCATGCCCCAAATATTGCTCTGTCAATGATTTCTTGCCATCTAGGTTTTAGTGAGACATAATGTAAAGCAAACCTGAGGCTATTGCAAATTATATCAATGGCCAGGTTTTAGATGCTTTAGAGTCAATCAAGAATAAAGATTAATTCAGGTTGCCCTCAAGGACAACAGAGACTCTGACTTGAGTATTACATCAGAAAACAAGGTACAGCTTTCTGCTGAGGGTCTGGCCCTGAAATTTTGTTTAGTTTTCTCTTTCTTCCACAAACCTCTTGGACCACTTTCAGCACATCACACTCCTGCCTCACTTTTCTGCTGTTTACAAGCTAGGGGAAGCAGTGTATCTCTACTGCCTCTCCTTCAATACTTGTGTCTTCTGTGTTGTCAGTTTGGAATTGTCCTGGTTTCGGCTAGGATAGAGGTTTTGGGTTTTTTTTCCTTATAGAAACTGGTATAGTGCTGTGTTTTGGATTTAGTATGAGAATAATGTTGATAACACACTGATGTTTCAGTTGTTGCTAAGTAGTGCTTGCACTAGTCAAGGACTTTTCAGCTTCTCATGCCCTGCCAGCAAGAAGCTGGGAGGGGGCACAGCCAGGGCAGCTGACCCAAACTAGCCAAAGGGATATTCTATACCATACGACGTCATGATCAGTATATAAACTGGGGGCAGTTGGCCGGGGGGGGTACCACTGCTCAGGAACTGGCTGGGCATCGGTTGGCGGGTGGTGAGCAATTGCATTGTACATCACTTATTTTGTATATTTTTATCATTGTCATCATCATCATAATAATTTATATTATTATTATTATTATTATTTCCCCTTCCTTTTCTGTCCTAAACTGTCTTTATCCCAACTCACAAATTTTACTTTTTTTCTTTTTTTTTTCCAATCCTGTCCCCCATCCCACTGAGGAAGGGGAGAGTGAGCGAACGGCTGTGTGGTGTTTAGCTGCCTGCTGGGTTAAACCACAACAGGAATGCAAAACTTTTGTGTAAGTAAACTCAGTCTTATCAATCTAATCTTGCCCCACGTAGCAGTACTTTAATAAGGAAAGTTATATATGGGTCATTACTGCTTGATATTATCTTAAATTTTGGCAGTTCTTTATCTCAACTATTTCCCTACTCGTGTGTCTATTCAATATTAGTCATGCTGTTTACTTCATTTCATACTATGCAGCTAAATGCTTTTTGCTACCCTATTTGATGCCAAACATAGCTAATGAACAGAAATGTGAGCTTCTAGAGACTTACTTGTAATTCTGCTGAGGAATTTACTGTAGCTTTATTTTTGTCACTGTTATTAGCTAAGACATATTTAACCAGCATTGAAAAGTAGTAATTGTACTCTGGTGTTCAACATTCAGCTCCAGCTCTATGCTCCCAGTATGGCTGGAGCATGTTTCCATGGTCTTATCAAGCTTAACATGTGTTCACAGAGACTTAGCCCAACTGTAAGATTTGAAAAATCTGGAATAGTTTAATGCAACCTTGGAATTTATTTAGATTCTTTTTATGTTTTCAAGCCCTATTAAACCTAAGTGATTTCAGAAGTGTCTTTATAAGGACTTACACAGGCAAGAAACATTCAAAACCATGTAATGATTGCTTACTTTAAAGGGAATATAAGTATATAGAAAGAAAAATAGGCAGTGATTGTGTTGGAATGGAACAATGCTTATACCTAACAGCAAAATGTAATCAAAGAGAACATTTGCTCTTGAGAGATTTAGTACATCCTCTGCTAGTGTAAATTAGCATAACTTCATTAAAACCAGTGGAGCTATGTTGATTTAAACTCACTAACACTCTTTGAGTACTTCAGTTCTTTGTGTATCTGAGAAAGAAAAGTAGTCCTGGAACTAGCATGTCAGTATCTTGCACTTTAGTATGTTAATATTTGGGAGGCACAAATGTAGAAAAATCATAAAACATTTTATGCTGAGTTGAATGTTCTTTATAGGAATGTCAGAAAGAAAATAAATACACATTTTCATGCTGGCACTGACAAATTAAAAAAAAAAAAAGAAAGAATTAAAGTCAAGCTTATTTCTGCAGTATCTTAAAGGCAGATTTCTGACAACTCCAAATTGTATTTGTATTAGCTTTAGGTAAGAATATGAATTTTGGTGACTTTGCAATTGTATGTGACTTTATTTGCAGCAAAAAAAAAGTTAAAGCAAAGCAGATTAATTTGTGTGCAAGCTATACAGCACATACATTCAACAGTCAACTAAACTACTGGGTGATCTCTGGACAGTTCATGCAGATACAGATAACATGGCCATTTCATTTATCTATTTGATTCTCAATAATCTGTATAATTCTTCAAGAAGAGATAGAGCATCTAAGAACAGGCATAACACTTGATAGATTTATCTGATCCACCATTCTCCTTCACAGCTTCATTTCTTTACACATCAAACCCACTGCAGTACCAACGACTACATGAGGGGTGGAAAGGATTGCATGCACCCTTCCAGCTAATGTTGAAGAAACAACCCAGGCAAGACAGTCACATAATAATTTTAAAGGGTCAAGAGAGCATCACATCACTTCGCTGATACAGATCAGGTTAAAGATATTGAGAGAGAGAGATGGAGAAGGAACTTAAGTATAAACTGGCAAATTCCACCAAAAGCAATACTAAAGTTGTGATTTAACCCTTTTTATAACCTGACCCTTTTACTTTCTTGAAATGAGGGCAACTTTATCATTAGCTCCTGCTAAAGGCTGTGCTTGAAGTCGCTATCTTGCTTTCAACACTATTTTTGTTCCAGTCATTTAAAGCTAGTAAAACAGAGCATTCAGAGAAACATGGTTTTCTTAATTGCTTAACTACCATGTTAAAGTGTACAAACTCTGCTTACAGAGCTGGACAGGCTACTTAGAAAAGTGCAGCAAGGGCTTACATGGGGAGTTGTACATAGAAGACCTTGGTGAGTCAGGTTAACTGTAAGTAAAAAAATAAAACTAAATTATTAAATTAACATCTTTGTAGCAACTTGAGTAACACCAATAACTTTAGCCTTATTTTTAGCCCTTGAGATACAAGGGGATAAAAAGCTATCATACTTTTTCCACACGAACAACTTGTAAATCTCCCTTGCCACCTCCTTGCCCTATTTAGGGTCAAATCAAAAGAGAAAAAGACCTCTGCTTCTTAATTGGAAAGAGCTTGTTCCTCAGTTTACCAGGTTCCTTTCCATTCGTACTCATTGTTCAAGAGAACTCTAAATCCAGCAGGCTTTATGGATGCCTTTGCAGTAGGGCTGATGTTATCATATAGGTCCAGATATTGTCTCAAGCTTACTAAGTGATTATTCATTTTCTAAATTCCTCCTTCCAAAAGGACGAATTTTATTGATTTGGTAAGCCTTTTACTTGAACACTTTTTTAAGATGCTTCTTTTTTGCGATATCTACTGTCAGGTTTCTGAAAGATGAAGGCAGCTATTCCCTTCTTTGATACAGTGGATCCCACTGAGTAGAAAATGTTGAACAATCCACTTTTAGATTATTTCAAAATTCTGTAGTGCTTTTGTCTACAAAACTGTCTGTGACTTAACTCTAGTTTTCCTTTTTACTTACAGAATCAGCCAAAATGTTTCTCTAAATACTATGAGTCATCTGGGAGCTGTTCGTTTTGACCATTCACTGCTAGCTATTTGTGCTGTCATATTAGATGACAAGTTTTTATTAAAAGTGAAATAAGATCAACTGTTTTATTTTACCATAACAGAAGCTTACCAAGGAGCTGTGTGACATTTGTTCTCATGCTCTTCGAGCACTGGGGGTTTTTTATGCTTATAAACCTAATGATTTTTTACCAGAAACATTTAAGTGTTTAGTAATAATTTGTAGACCTTCACTGCAAACCTGCATACAGCCATAGAGTGGATAAAGAACTCTGTGACTTTTCAAATGGTACAAAGTGACATAGTGGCATAACCACTGAGGCTTGCAATTGATATAATAGAATTGGATATGAATGGACTTGACTGCAGAGGTTGGGGAAGGATGGGATCAGCATTGGTAAGAAAATTGGACAGAGACCTTTATTTCATTGCTGGTACCATGACAACTATTATACCGTTCAGAAGCGATAGCTTCTGGAACCATGCCTGAAGCAGGTAACTGATTTCTTCTATGCTTTGGCATAATGTTTGGTAATACATTCAACGATGCTGTCTTATAAGCTCTCACCATCTTCATCTTATCCAAAAAGAACATCTCAATGTGATTTCAGCAGGGTTGAGAAGAGAGGAGTATCACATGAAAAGCAGCTAAGTGCATCAGACAGCACCAGTTAAGACCTCAGCTGGAGTGCTGTGGTTGGTCTGGGACACTGTAATTTAGAGACATGGATCAAAAGGCAAGTTCAGAACAGAGTCATGAGAAGTGATCAGCAGCCTAGAAATTTTTACTTATGAAGATTAAAAGCCATGAGATTGATCAATATAAGAAAAGGAGGAACAAAGATATGTAAACTGCTGCTGCTAAGAAAAAGTGGAATAATCTACTCTTCACAGCATGTCAGGCAAGAAATAAAAGTATAGACTGGAATTTAGGAAACTGCTTTCTCCTGTAAGGATATATAAGCATCACATAGAAAGAGCCAGAAATTTTAATCACAGGAAATTTCAAATTACAAGTTAAACCTGTCAGGAGTCACATTGCTTAGATTAATTTGGGGAGGATCATGTAATTGATTTCCTGAGACTCTCAGCTTTACTTTTGATGATATTTGTAGTATGGTACTGCTAATCATCCCACACTCAGATTCATGACTTCAAGGAAGAGGTTGCCCCTATTTCTTAATTTGTTCTGAGAACACTTATAAGATGGAGAATACAGACATTTGCAATTCTCTAGCAAAGCAACACAGTACTCCTGTACTGCATTGAATAATAAACATATAGGCCTGCATGATGTGTTGCTTCTTTGCCCTTATGTCCTTGTCATTCAGTACAAAAGCAGAGCGAAAACAAGAGCTGAACACAAGAGAGGAACAGAAGGACAGAATTAATAAGGAAATTATCTAATGTTTTGCTTATGTCTTGTTGGTTTCTGTAACCTACAAGCATAACCTTCTTAACCTTTAGTAACAGCAACAGTGCATTTCCTGCTAAGGAAAGTTTTCTTTATAAAACTTTTGAAGAAGAAATTTTCAAGAACTGCTGTAAATTCTTTCATTAAATTTTCTTTTCAGAAGACAGAATTAGGGCATTTCTATTCCCAGTTTTGAATCTGCTCTTTTCATTGACTTTATTAAATTACTTCCCTTATGTGTGTATCAGTTTCCACATTGTAGGTGCACTGTATGGAATGCCACAACAATAAATACCTCAAAGACTACAGGATGTCCTGCTGAAAGCCAAGAAAGGCAAACCATTGACAATAGCTAACTCTAATGATTATTATCATCCTTTAGTGCTCAGAGCCTACCAGCCTTCCTCCTCCCAAGCTAGAAGTTAGGCAGTTATTTAGGATGAGATTTTCAAGAATGTTCAGAATGTTTTTGCTTCCATTGAAGGCAACACAGAAGGAGGAAAAAGGGAAGAGGGAAAGTCTTCTGATAATACTATCTTTTAAAACCAACCTAGTTTGCCTACAATGCCCTTTGGGTTTCTACATTATTATGGCACAGCAAGATTGGGGCTGCCCCATGAGTGGGGGACAAGCCAGGTGCCAAGCCTGCCGCCACTGCAGACTGTGCTCTCACCTACTGGGTACAGTCCTGCAGGGTCTGAACACGGCGGGCAGAGAGGGGAGCAGGTAACGGCCACAAACACAGCAAGTGACGAAACAGGTCCAGGGTCCCTCCAGCCCAGTCAGGGGCAGCAGCAGATATGGCAAGAGACAGGCTGAAGACCATGCTACAGCACTGGTCCATCCAGAAGGCAGGGCGGGGGACTGGCACTCCGACGGTGTGTCTCAGGCAGGGACTGACTACCCCAGGCTGAGCTGCAGTGGGTCTCCTGGGCCCATGAGCATGGGGTGGGGGGAGGCCCGAGGAGGGGCTGTAAGTGCACTCAGGGCCATAAGACCTGATATGGAGAAATTTGAAAACTTGTAATAGTGTGTTGCTACTACATATAACCAAAGCTTTGCTCATGTATTTCAACCATGATCTTTTCATCTTTAAGAGAATACTGTGCTCTGGGAAACTGCAAGGTTTCTCAAGGGCACAAGAAAGCAGCTGGCTTAGCCAAATGAAGAAATTCAGGAGAACTGTAATCTGGACCATTAACTATTTCTAATACATCGCTGATGCATTTGGGTTTTCCATTATAAGAGTATCCTCCCCTTACCCCCTCTCCAGGATATGAATCCAGTTTTATTAGAGCATGAAAAATATGTCCTCTTCTGCAGTGATCTGGCTGAGAGGAATAAAAGATGGCTCTGATGATATATACTCTCAATTGCACTAATAACATATCATTTTTTCCCAACTCACCCTGTTGCCGCTGATAGAAGTGTTTCTGCTACTGCTGTGAGGCGTCACTGTGATTATTACTGTTCCCTTAGCATCTTTTATGCTCTGGGATCCAATCCAGAAAAGCATTCTGTTTCAGGAGATTTACGTGTCCAGATTGCACAAAGAAAAATGATAACATGAACAGCAGCCCTATTTTTTACAAGGACATTTTTACAAGTAAGTCTAAGACATCATGCCAGAAACATCCTTCTTTGTCATACATAGTTCACTAACTCTAGAGCTAGCCCAACCTTTGGGTTTTCTTAACCTGAAATCAGAAAGTTCAAATTTGGGTCATAGCTTGAATAACCTATTAGCTACTGATAAGTTGAAGATCAACAGAACTTTCCAACAAAAAAAATAGTTCCATTTATAAAAATTTTGACCCATTTAAGCTCTCTGCCTCAGCTGACATGAAAGCCAGTGACCTCCAAGATACCCATGATATTTGCTGAAGCAGTATTATCACGTTTTCTGTGAAGTTACTGTTTTAGTTATTATTTTATGCATTGTGGCCAGTATCTTAGTAGGAAACTGATAATTTTTAATATCTTTTTAAAAACTTGCAATATTTTTGAGATTTTTTAAATGTTCCCTGTCAGCTTTTGTGATTTCATAGTTTGACAGCCTTAAGTGCACATATGGCATTCACATATATATGTCATTCCACACCTAGCTTCCACTTTTGATCTGCATTTTAACTACTGCAGACTGTTTTGGTAAATAATTAAGAGAGATTTCTTTCCTTATAAAATGGATAATGTTCCTTCCTTACGCATGCACATCACTATTCTTTTTCTTGCCCTTCAGTATTTTTTAAGAACGTTCTCTTACCAATGGGTTGCTATCAGATGCCACTTTGTCCTTCAGAAACAATAAACCTCATCAATCTTTTTTCTTGATTTAATCTGAGGTTAAAATATTATCTTGGACAGAATTAGACTATGATCTATATTACAGCCATCAGTATGCCATACTCATCTGAATAAATACACCTGTAAACCATTTGCTTCTTGCAAATATTATACCAACAACTATACTATGTATTCCAAATTCTCATTTTAGTTAAATTGGTCTAAATTAGAATGAACTAAATTGACTGCACCATTCATCATCGTTGCAGGATTAACGTCTTTCACGATTGTAAAACCAAAGCAATGACAATAGTCCTTTAGCATTTTTTAATTTTGCATAATGGATTAGAAAAGAGAGAGAGAGTGCACCTAGTGTAAATTATGTATTTTATACAATATTGCTTAATCGATAAACCAGTCATACTTTAATGTGTTTTTTTCCCAGGAAATACTGAACCGATACCGGCAAAATCTGGCTACAAAACAGCAGTAATAGTAGGTGGGATAAAAGAAGCAACAGCTTGTTCATCTAATGCAGTCTTAGCAAACGTAACTGAAGCCAAGGAGCTTAGGAGATTGAGACCTACATTAAAGCATATAACCATCTGTGGGACTGTTTTCTTCTTTGTGTTCTGCCCTTGTGATACATTAATTGTGTGTCTGTATCCTGTCCTCAAGGAAAGATTTAAAATATTTTGATAAATGTCTGATGACTTGCTGTTTTTATCACCAATTTCAAAACAGGAGCCTGAAATTGCCCATGATCCTTAACTCACTTTAAGATCAAAGAACGTATTTTACAAAGGTGCTAAGGGACTATGTGCTGAAGGACAGCATGCCTCTTTAATTCGGAAATAGTTTCCAAACAGTACTGTGGTTTTTTTTGATTATTACCTAACCAGGCAAGTGTTGTTTAATTGTGGAAATAACTGCTGGATTGAATTAACATGTTTTCTTTGAAAAGAATGCATACTGCCTGCCAAATTGACTGGGTGTGTTCTCATGTGAGCCAGCGGTTTGGCCCAAGCTCTGCTCTGGAGCAGGGAGGCTCCTTCCCACAGCAGGTACCACAGAAGCAGTAGGACTCACTTGCATCTCCATGACCCTAAGCAGCGGAAGCAGGGCTTGGGGGATGACGTTGGAAGCACTCACAGAATCAGCAGCTCATCCCCTGGCAACTGCTCTGCTTGTGCACTCACCTCTCTTTGAAGGAGAAACTGTGTAAAGAAATATGCTTTGAGAATACTGATTGCTCTGAGAGGTTTCCTTGTGAGTTTAACTCTCAGCAGCTAGCGAGATTTTGAAAAATCACGTGAAGACCACTAGCACGCCATGAACACACACCAAGTTTGTTCTGATTTATAATAAATGATCTAGGAATTTACAGTAATTAACATCATGTTCACACTCCTTGGAATTGTTATTGCTAATACTGACACAGTGAGAGAACTTATATTTTTACTATCCCTAAATACTTGTATTGAATAACTCCTATGTCTTATAGTGTGACTATAGGTATATGCAGAATCAAATTAAAAAAAAATCTATCCGTAGAAATCTCTCCCTTCATTCTTCAGGAAAAAAGAAGAGACTACATTAACGAATAATTATTCCCCCTTTCCCTTTCCAGAACTAATTCAAATGAAAGCTAATGTGACTAATAAAGTAATTGTAATTGAATGATACGTTTTAGGTGTGTCAGAGTCTTCCCAGAAACTCAAACAATGAGTTCGCATTTACGTCTCCACATTTTGAATGACTTCTTTAATCGGATGTGCTACAGCATATCCGATTTGCGGCATATCATTCAGAATGTAATGGGGATGCAGAAACATGTGTGATGGCTTTTAAGACAGCCCTAGAGAAGTATTCTACAAAGGGTAGATCAGTGAAGCAGTATAGCACAAATTTATTCCTGTCGTACCAGACTACTCCTCAGTCTACCAGCTCAAAGATGCCTAGGGAGCTGTTTTTGAAACGATAGTTCCACATAAGCGTTTTCATTAGCAGTACATACTTCCTCAGCATGTTGGATAAAGGGCAAATTAAACGGCAACAAAAAAGTCAAAACCTATGCATCTTACCAAAGGGTAGCTAAGATTAGAGATTTGGAAACTTTCTCCATCGGTACCTATCCTCTGAGATGTTTGTTTATATATTTTATCTAGTGACTACATGTGTCCAAAACACGTGAAACAGTCCACTGAGCAGGGAGTGGAACCTGGGACTTTCTCTTGCTTGGAGATGACTGGGCAATAAATTGAAGGTCTCTCACAAGTTCTCCATGAACTTCTGAGACACCAGAAGGCCGGTCAGAACAGCTCCTTTCCCCAGAGCCTGGAATCAGCCAGAGGTTAAAAGTCCTGCTACAGGTGAAGAACTGACTGTGATTATCCTCAAAGACAAGTGGTAATTAAATTCCATACATCCTGGGGAAGTGCTCAGCCAATGAGTTATTGTACAAAAACACAGCAGCAGCAATACTTCCTCTGGCTGCATTTCAGAGGGGAAAAAGCAGCAACTTCCCACTTCTCCAGTGCTCTTCCCAGCTTTGTTCTCAAAATAAAACCTAATCCCAGTGTTCCCAGAGTCCTAAAATTCCTGGATTAAATTTTATCTGGAGCCTGAAAATTTTATACTAAACATTGCAGTGCTTAGGCCCCTTATTAGGTCTAATCCTTCATATATCAGCCTGTGAAAAAATAAAAATAATATGTAATATGCTACAAAAGACAAATGAGAAACCTCTGTAAGCAAAAGTCTGACAGGGATGAGTATAACTCTCAACCTGATCCAGAAAGGAAGATGAAACAAGTAGTCTAATTTAGTGCTCAGAACTTGTTACATTTTACTATTTAATTATACATCTGATTCTGGACCTAATGTAAGATACCGAGTGATAAACTTCATTGAAGACACAAAGGAAGAAGGGCACGAGAAACATTACCCTGGTACCAGATAGCTTGGGGACCAGAACAAAAGACTGACAAATGGGACTGGCTATTTCAGGATGATCTACTTAATGGAGTAGGACTATAGGAAATAAATGAAGATGGAGGCCTAAGGGTAAAAATGAGCAATATCAGCAAAATGGAGATAAAGCATGAGTTTGGCATGCTCTTACAGGGTAGACGGCAAATATTAAGGGATTGTCTGTTAATTGTCTGTTCCATTATGTACATTATGAGTTATGCATTAGTTGCTGTTGCTATCATTATCTTTTTCATCTGAGTGATTATTTGGACTATCAGGATAACTATTGGAAACTACAGCATCAAATGCAATTTAAAACACAAGGGCTAAATGAGCAGGTGCTTCAAGTCTTTCTTTCATGATAATGCCTTTATTCCTTACAGGAGGTTTAAAGGAATGAAGATTTTATTTTGTGCTTGCTGTGGTTTGGTTTTAAGCATTTAGAGCAATTTCTCAATTTCTCTGATGCAAATCAAGTGTAGCGAGGCACCAACATAATTTCTTATGCCAAAACCACAGAATATATTCATACCGATGATCTTGTACAATAGCTCAATCTACAAGATATCATTCAGCCTTGAAAAGCAATGAGCATTTACTATACACCAAGTAAACTCTAGTCACCAGTCCAACATCTCAATTTTACAAACCTTTAAGTATCCACCATTCTCTAGCTGAAAAAAATCCAAATAAATGTTCCCTCCTTCTACTTGAAAACATATTCTTCACAGTCCTGAGATTCTAAGTATTAATTTAATCTCATATTCACTTACTGGAAAAGGAAACATATGTCATCAGAAAACCAGTAAAAGCAGGCACTTGTTCCTAGTCTTTTATAGGTAGGTTGAAGCTAAAATACTTTTGGTTTCAGAAACTAATTTTAGGTCATTTGTAGACATTTCCAAAATGCATTACTTAAAGTGGTTTTCCTGTGCCAGCTTGTGTTTAGTTACCTACTAAGCAGGGCTAGCTAGGCAATTCAAAAAAAACATTTATTTTTATGGTTCACTCCTTTTTATTAATGAATAGTGAAAAAAAAAAAGAATAAGAGATGGTATTAGTAATTGAAACTGTTTTCTGTATGCCTTCAAGCAATTACAATAGACCAATTTAAGAATAAGCATATATATTTTAACATATATCTGTTATCGTTAGAAGTATGCCACTGTTCATTTTATCATGTATATATGCTTACTCAAATACACAAAAATATGTGTTTCTATATGCATTGCATAGAGTACCTTATATATTATCCTGAGGAGATTATATTGCTTCAATTAATTTACCTTGGAAGGACTCAATTTATACATGTATTCCAAGTCCAAAGAAGTATACACTGAATTGTTATACAGCACTAAAGTACACTAAGATAACACACAAAACTAAAACAAAAAAAATGTGTGTATATATATATATGAAAGCAGTTTCTTTTCATTCCTGTTGCTGAGCCTTAGTAGCTATACAAGCTGGAATGAAAAATACTTTGGGAAAAGAGGGAAAATAGGAGAAAGAGTATGACTGTGTAGTCCTTTCTATCAGGTAGGACCCTAACCGAGGAAAAGAGTCATTCAGGGCTTTTATGTGTTGTTACCTATATCTCACGTCAAATAGTTTTGGGGTAACATGCAAAAGCATGGGCTTTGCTGCAGGGTAAAACACACTTTGGCATGTTTTGAGTGTCTTCATTTTAAAAACATTGTTACTTCTGTCCACTCAATATTATCTATGAATATTAATTTTCCCTGTACTGGGGAGGCAGCAAAACAAAATAACAGAGAGAGAGAGTTCCCTATGTTCCTTTGTAGCATAACATCTCGTGATTTTTTTTTCTCTTATAATATGCATGTAGCCCTAGCACACAGAACAAGCAGTAGCTTCTTGGACCTCTGCTTTGAGCAGGAAAATGGATCCAGGGATTTTAATACTGTGAAAAAGCTTCTTGTAAGAATGCTAAGCTGGGCTTGGTGTAACAGTCTTTTATTTGCTGTGATCCCGTTGGGCAAATTGTAGACAGTATGGTTCCCCTGCAATCTGTGCTGGTCTCTTTCAAGGACAAAGAAGAAGAAAAGACTGACCCTTTTTGTGGAATCATAAGGAAGAAAAGTCAATATGAAGCTCTTATATACTCTCGAAAGGATGAGCTTTTCCATTTGAATGTTACAAATTACCTATTCCTTTAAAGTTACTTTAGAAAGAAACCAATATTTTCTTGAGAAAGGGTTAAAAAGTCCTAAGCATTTGAGTCGTAGAATTATTAGGAAGCTCTTACTTACAGGATGCCTACAATACAAACTTCTGTTGGTCTAGATATCTGAGTTAGAGCTACAAAAGGGTATGCTCTGAATGATATTATCCTGCAGACAGAAAAACCCTGTAGCTACATTTCTTGCTTCTTCACAGACCTCTTGGAAGGCTGGAGGGAACAGCTGGAATTAATTATACACTGTAAAGCACAGTTTTGCTAAAATATGCTATGCCAGGAGTGTTTTGCCTAGTTCAGCTACAGTGTCAGCTAGATATTTATCTAGGTCTTAGGTTAAGCCAATTCAAGGTAATTCTTTAATTTGGTTTAAGGCTTCCAAGCACAGAGAATCATAGAATCATAGACTCATAGAATCATAGACTCATA